>JAYMTF010003475.1:0-15131 GCA_036897485.1 Pelargonium nanum | reverse complement strand
CCATTGATAGCTAGGGTCGCCATGGATACGATCTGGTTTGGCGCAAGCTTGGGAGGCGGAAGAGGTGAATGTGGAGGAGGCGGCTGTACCAGAGGAGCCGATTCCCATGGATACCGGGCGCAAAGTTGTTGCCGTTTTCAAAAGGAAGAGAAGCATGGTGACTGATGAGGAGGTTGCTGGAAGCTCGTCTATGGGAGAAGTTGAGTCGACTTCGGCTACACAGGATGCGAACCTGTCCATCCAGGTTCGCAAAGAGTAATGAGAGAATGGTGGGGACATTCCTGTGGTAGAGTCAGGTTACGGGAGGTCCATAACAGTTTAGGTCTGACTCTTTTGGTTCCGGTTATGGCAACGAGGCCGAGTCCTCGGCAAGTTTGGGGGGGGGGGGGGGGGTATTATACGTGGTTCGTAGTTGTTATCTAGTGCCCTCAATTTGTTTTATATGAAACTAAGCTCTCTCTTTGAGCAGATTATTGAGAGTGGTTTGATACCACGTTATGGTTTCTTTTGGCTAGTTCGCTTTATGTTTTTTTAATTGTTTTGCTTGTTTAGTTTGGATAGATTTGGTTTTCTATATTATGTTCTCTATGTACTTAGTTCGTACTTTTTAATAAAGTTAGCACAAGTCACCTTAAAAAAAAATGGAAAAGCCAAATCTTATAATTTTAAGAAAAGAACACGGAGACTTTGAATTTTATTCAAGAATTGACATTTCGAAACCCGACAATAATAGCAATTAAAACTTGATTACAATATGTTTTGTTCATGCAATATTTTGGAGTAAATTCACGATGTGAGGCAACAAGCAGCCTCCGATCCACGCCAATAAATGTAACCGTTTAGCCTAAGTTGGTGTTAATTTGATTTTTGTTGTTTGCAGACATTGACATGTATGCATGCATTGATATTCACATATTTATTCAACTACTCAATAACTCAACCACCGAAAGTTGGATAAATTTATTTCTCTTATAGTTCAACAAAAATCTTAGTAATTTCAATCAATATTGTGGCTATAATTAAATCAAGTAAAATATATAAAAGTCCGTCAAACTCTATAACATAAACTTGAAAATCTTTGCCCTCTCATGCTAGTAGATGTTTGCGCTCGCATGACTACGAAAAGCTATATCAATCCACCCCACATCTATTGAACTGAATGATTAAGACATTTATATTTATCGAGATCTCAAGTTTAAACTTCAATTCATGGTGTTGGTATCCCAATAAGAAAAATCACCAAAAAAACTAAACTCAACCCTTTATACTATATATTATGCGTTCATGTTATTGATTTTTCATAAACCTATATATATGCCATACCATAAGCATCACATTTAACTTTGATTAATATAAATATACACACACATATTTATATGCACAGTGTAAAATGATGAGTACATATATATATCCAGTGGCGGAGGAGGGGTACGCCATCATAGGCCATGGCGTACCCCACACATATATATGGTTCCAATTATGCTATAGCTCAAAAGAGAAGTTGGTAGAGTGATTAATGTTTTGTTATTCTATGTCTATGCCAGAATTTGAATCCCACAATTATAATGAGTGCGCTTTGATTTTTAAATGGGCTCAACTACATAAAATTCCTTTTAAATGGGGCTAGCCTTTTATTTCTGTTAATTTACATTGGCCCAACTACATAAAATTCATTTTTAAATGGGCTCAACCCTTTATTTCTTTTGATTTACATTGGCCCAAATCCATTTCCACACATTTTAAGTTTAAAAATTCTAAAAAGTGATCTATAAAGGACAAAAAATTCTTAAAAAGTGAATTACTATTGAGTTAAAAAAGAATTGTCCTCAAGTTATATTTGTTTATACGGTGACAAAATAATATTTAGAGATAAAATAGTCTAAAAAATTGTTCAAAACGTTTTTATCATGTATTAAAAATAATTAAATTAACTAAATTCGATAAATCAAAAAAAAAATTGGCCTACCCTTTGCTGTAAGTCTGGATCCGCCACTGTATATATCCATGTGTTCTTTGACACAAAACTCAAAACCTAGCAAAAAACTTCATGTGAACAAAAGGAAGTGCAAAATCTGATTTATTATTCCCTATAGGGTTCAATACTTGTGAGGTGAGAAAAAAGAAGAACAAATTGATGATTAAGAAATCATAATTTAAAATTGTGATTGACCTAGGAGATTTGATGAAATTTTCAACTTGATCTTGAACTAGTTATAAAAAAGATGAGCAAAATTGATATATATTTTTTTGAAGTCATGTGCAGTGCAACGAGAGATTATCAATTTTTATTAAAGTTAACTAACAAAACGGGTAAAAAAGTTGTACATAGTATTCAAAAGTAGCAAAAACAAATTTAAAGTAATAATGTATTTTTAGCGTTTAGCACAAAGTAATCATCTATAATTCTATATGGAATCAAATTAAAGTTCTCCATAATTTTTCCTAAACGTTGATGGCGCAACACGCACTTGGGATGAGAGTAAAAGTGGGAAAATAAATTTGGTTTATGCGAGACTGAAATGTCAGCTTCCATGTTCCCTCCCATACATTTGGGTTCCACAAAAATTGTCCTTTACTCCTTTCCATTTTATCCAAAAACAAAACAAAGTGGGTGCTGGAAACAAAAATGTCAAAATAGGGCTTGAGTGACTACTGTAGCTGCTAAATTTTTTGTCGTGCATAGCCTGTTATTTTCATTGATGTGAGGGTTTACTAAACCTAATTATCCAGTTTCAAAGTAATTTTTTCTGACTTTTATAATAACAATCTCTATTATTCTATCTAATTACCTTTTTTCTCAATTAAAAAGTAACTCATAACTTGAAGATTCATAAAATTTGTAACTCAGACAACTGTTTTGTTAAATGGATGAATAAATGTATTATATTATTTCTCTACTAATTAAAATATGCAAATTCTAAATGGATCCACAATAGTTGAAGGTTTTGTATATATTCTCTAAACATTAAAAGACCATGCATTATAGATACATATACATATTATATTCTTTACATGCATTTCCCACTTTAGATTAAAGTACAAAATTGTGTCCATCTATGTAAACTGTCTATCACACCATGTCTCCCCAAATTTACACTTCAATTTAATCATTGTAACTTCTAGCTTTAGCCTATTCCTTTGCCAAAAATGAAGTATCAATCAATACATAGACTACTTGGATTTTATAAAGTTGTTCCTTACCTTTCTCCATAACATTATGACTACTCAATAGTACTTTTTAGTTTTTACCCAAAGATCAAAAATACAAAATTGACATGAGCCGCAATAGTTAAAACATCTCGAATAATCAAACCAAAGGCAATGTAATTCTCCTCTCCAGTCTGAAGAACACGAACAACTGGAAATGCATTGCACGAGTTCAAGACGATCACGTGGATGACTTTTCCAACAACTCATCGCAACCATCGGGTCTGCCATCTGATTCGACGACAAACTCGAAGTCTGATCCGATAACTCTGGTCAAACCATCACCTTCCTAATCACTTTCTCATTCTCTGCAACCGCCTCCTGCTGCCTTGTGCAGACACCAACAAATAATCTACCGTGAATCTACGTTGCACTGCAAATCTTAACAACCGCTTTAACTTGCTATCATAGCAAGACTTATTATCTTAACGAGAGATACCACAATTTGTCATTTGCAAATTCAAGATATTGTTGCCGCTTTAAAAATGAAAAGTAACCATAGCCGAACAAAAACGCTAACCGATTGTTAAAACGGCATAGAGAAAGAGTTAATTAACCATTAAGAAGTTGAAATTAAAAAAAAGTTTCAAATTGCATAAAATTTGTCGGCAAAGGACAAATGGTTGAGATGGGTTGGGACCCGGGAGGGGCCTGAGCAGTGTAGTAGAGTGCGGCCCAAAAAGCTGAAATACAAAGACCCAACCAATCATATCCTTTCCATTTTAATAGGATACACACTATATTGCTTCTAATTCCAATTAATAAAAAGTCCAATTTCGAACAGCCGAGCAAGTAATTGGTAATGAAACGAAACATTGGAAGCATAGCGATTAGCGACATGGTTTCTGGTCCCTCTCTTTCTCCAATTGTCTGTTGGTTTCATCGATGATATTTTCCATACCAAATTGACGAATCACACAACACATTATACGTTACCGACACTCTCCAAATTTCACGCGCCCCTTCAATTTGCTCTCTCTCGCTCGCTCTCATGGCGTTGCTGTTGTGTTGTGGATCGGATGGGGCGTTGGTTGAACGTTAAGATTGACCACAAGAATTAATGCTCCATTATTGCTCTCTCGCTCTCTTTCTCTTTCTCTCTGATCGGAATGACGACAAATCTTATCCGGGGCATTTGGGTTCTTATGCACTCAACAATGTGATTCATGGTCTGGTTCATTTTTATGGGATCATAAGGAGATTTTGATTTTGATTTTTTTGGTAATTTTCCTTTTCTGGGGTTGTTTGCTTTTTGCTTCTTTGTTAATGGGTTGGTGAAAGTTCCATTCTTTCCTGTTGTTTTCATTTTGGGTCTGAGAGTATTTTTTTTAATTTTTAATCTGAGAGGAGATTTGAGATGGGTATTCTGAGTTCTATATTGGGTTTCTTTGGTTTTGGATTTGGAACCTCAATTGGGATCGTGATCGGGTATTACCTCTTTATATACTTCCAGCCAACTCATGTGGAGGTCAGTTTCTTTTCTTTTTTTTCCTAAATGTTCTTTCAATTCTGTTTCTTATTGCATTTTGGATTCTCATTTTGGTTTCTCTTGTCTTTGAATTGTTTGGTTTGTGAATTGTGATTTATCGTATTTGTGTATGCAATCAACATTGCAAGTGATTGTGATATTTATTAGTTATATTCATCCATAAACATCAGGAAATTGCTTGGTATATGTTAGATTCATTTACTGAAATCTGATTGTGTTTACATTCCAATAGACATCTCCAATATTGCAATTTTTATTAATGCGTATTCTTTTATTTGTCTTGAAAATTTTAATTTTTAGATTCTGCTAAATTTCATGAAATACCAGAATTTAATTTGATCCGTTATTACTATTTATTCATGTATGTTTTCCTCTATATTGTAATAGGCATGTGAGTCTCTTCTTTTTACATAGTTTGTATTTCGTAGAGAACTGCATACTGGGTTTCAATTACTGATATATCTTGTGGGAATTATTAATTGTTGATTGCTTGGTATCATACTCACTTGTTACTATTGTTGATTCACTCAGGATCCTAAGGTTCGTCCTCTGGTTGAGCAAGACTCTGAAACTTTGCAACGTTTGCTTCCAGAGATACCTATCTGGGTGAAAAATCCAGACTATGATCGTGTATGTTACTGTTTGGGGTCATTTTAGCGCATAATTATTTATGTGTATGGAAATACGAAGTGCTGATTATAATGATAAACTACCTTCTAATAGTTTTGGTTTTGTTATAGGTTGACTGGATTAACAAACTTGTTGAAAATATGTGGCCTTATCTTGATAAGGTATGTGTACTTACACAATGTTTGAATCTTTGCTTCTGGTCTCTGTCTGTTATCGTGAATGAAGCCATTTGCTTTGTATTGAGTTTTGATTGTTCAAGTTATTCAGGCAATTTGCAAGACTGTGAGGGAAATAGTAAAGCCCATTATTGCTGAGCAGATTCCAACATACAAAATTGACTCTGTTGATTTTGAAGTACTCTCCTTGGGCACCTTGCCACCAACTTTTCAAGGTTGAGCTCTCTCTCTCTCTCTCTCTCTCTCTCTCACACTCACACACACACACTAACAAACTTGTGACGAATTTGCATTTTCGTATGCAGCTGAGATAAGAATGTTTGTGGTGCTTTTCTGACAGTCATGTAATTGAAGGATAAAATAGCGGAACACACTTTGCGTTATACTATCTCAAAGTTGTGAAGTTACTTTGCATTTTTTCCTTTCATTTTTCCTATCAAGATACATCTGCACACCTAAACTTGACTTCCATCGGAAATAAAAATATGGCTGCCTAAGATGAAAAAGTAAGTTCCTGGGAGTTATAGTTTTCTTAGGAAGCCTAGTTTCATAATAGTTTTCATACTGATTTACCCGGTCAAAATGCGTAAGTAGAACTTGGGCAACTTTCTGCAACCTGTCAACTTCTATTCAATCAAGATTAATGAGAGTGATGGCAAAAATTCAGTCAAGTTGAGTTACAACTGCATATTATGCCCTTGATTTTTCAAAATTTAGGACCCAATAATTGAAGCTGGTGCTTGGTTTATCTGAGTTTATGATTAATTTTGATTTCTGAAACAAAGATCAATCAAGTGTTAGAGAATGTTTGTAGCTTTAAACACTTAGCTTCCAGTTGGAACCTAGAGTATTTATGTTGTTTTATTCATATTGTGAAGTGAACAACTTGCTTGAACATTATACTCAGTTATTCCTGCGTTGCCTCTGTCTGGTAGAGTTCCTTAAACTAATTTGCACAAATTTTGCTGGTCCAAGGAAAGTCATGAATTTCTGAAATTCTGCACCCGTACAATTTTCTTAAGTGAACAACTGTGGAATAGTTTCCATGAAATCACTTTCCCTAGATCCTTAGTTGCATCCTTAGCAATTATAATTAGGTTTGCTCTCACTTCAAATAACTCAAAACTTAGAGAACTTTATTTTTTACCATTAATTACATAGTGTTTTATTGTTTCTGTTGTATCCCAAGTAGAAATGAGCTTGATTTCTATTGTACATAGAGTACGATCAAAGACCACAATAGTCTTAAATCTTAATTGTCTCTTATTTCTGATCGACATTTTTTGTGTGCGCTCACACACATGTATATATCTCATTCTTGATTTTGATATCTGATAGGAATGAAAGTTTATGTCACTGACGAGAAGGAGTTGATTATGGAACTAGCAATGAAGTGGGCTGGGAATCCCAACATCCTTGTTGCAGCTAAAGCATTTGGGTTAAAAGCCACAGTCCAGGTATGCCTGTTGATGGAAAAAGAAAACAAGGGGAAACACCGCTTAACTTATTTTATTATCTTGATTTCTCGTTCCTCCTTGAAATGTGGCTTGATTACATTTTATCCTCTTTATTATTTTGGTAAAAATAATCTGTTTGAATGTTACGATAAACTCTTCTTCTCACTTTTGTCCTGAGCTAGTAAATGGATGTTTGACTTTAATATACTTCCAATTGTTATCTATCTTTGTTAATGTATGTATACACAAGGTTATGTTGTGGAAAAGAATTAGGTTCGTATACCTGAAGCTGTAAAGAATGTGATATGCTAAGGAAAAAAGTGGTGAGAAAAATCACAAAATAGCTGTCAGAGAAGGATTACGAAACAGTTATTTCCGGTTATGGTGATTTTTCTTATTTTCATTCTGTTTGCAAATCAAATTGACTTTTTTGAGGGGGTCTCTTGCCTCTTGTATAACTATATTTGGAGTCAAGGCCTCTTGTCATTTGGTAAAATGCTGTCTGGCTTGTTTTCTGAGAATTTTGGACACATAAGCATAAAAGAAAACAAAGAAATTCTAATGTATTAAAGTATAATATGCGAGAGCAGTGATTAATAGTATCACCTGATATGATTGTTTACTATTAATTTTCATTTACAATATCATTTGTCAAATTTCAATGGATTATTTATTTAATGGAAAAACTAAGAAGATGTGATATGGAAAAAATGCTCTGTGGAGCTAAAGTTTAATGCATTCAAACTTTTCAGAAATGTATAATTGTTGAGCAAGGTGGATGGTACTTTCTAATATTGATTTTCTTGGGGTATTTCAGGTGCTAGACTTACAAGTCTTTGCTTCTCCGCGTATCACCTTGAAACCATTGGTTCCCACTTTTCCTTGTTTCGCAAAAATTTATGTCTCTCTCATGGAGAAGGTATGTGTATAACCTTAGTGTTAATTACATACACACAATAATCTTCAAAGTTCAAACTAGGCATTCTAGTTTTTTTTTTTTAGGCATTCTAGTTGTACAATCTTTAAAGGTACTACGCAGAAATCTGTTTGCTGCTTCTTGCTATTCGTTTTATAGTACATATTTCGAAGAGTCTGTTCTTATTAGTAGATGGACAATTTTATATTTCAAATAATGAAAATTTTGTAACCATAGCACAATTGTTGAATGGCCTAGATCCATCAGTTATAATAAAAACTCTTGTTCCAATGCATGGTTAATATCTCTATCAAGGAATTGATCTCTCTCTCTCTTTCTGGTTTTGCAGCCACATGTTGACTTTGGGCTAAAGTTGCTCGGTGCAGATGCTATGTCCATTCCGGGCTTGTATAGGTTCGTCCAGGTAATACTTCTACCTTTTCTTTTTCTGCACCATCAGGGATTAAGCCATCAAGGTCTTATGCAACATTCAATCATTCTTTTTTATGCATTAATTATTTCCAGTTACTCATCTTTCTATCCTGCAATTTGATTTTATATGTAAAATATCTATGGAAAGAAGGAGAAAAGTGAAAATGGGAACAAATGCAGGACATCTGAGTCTCCAAAATTTGCCATGTTCTTCTGTACTTCAGTTTCAATTATAAATTCTATTTTGATTCCTTTCCTTCAGGAGCTTATCAAAGATCAAGTTGCAAATATGTATTTATGGCCCAAAGCCCTAGAAGTTCCAATAATGGACCCTGCAAAGTAAGTGTCTAAGTGTGCAGTATTATTACTTCTTTGAAGTAACATCATCGTGTTTCATGATAGGACTAAACATTTTTTTTACAAATTCGTAGAGCCATGAAGAGGCCAGTTGGAGCTCTCAATGTAAAGGTTGTAAAGGCAATGAAACTTAAAAAGAAAGATCTTTTGGGGGCTTCAGATCCTTATGTGAAGCTAAAGCTCAGTGAGGACAAGCTTCCTTCAAAGAAAACGACTGTAAAACACAAAAACTTGAACCCTGAATGGAATGAAGAATTTACTCTGACTGTTAGAGACCCAGAAACTCAAGTACTAGAAATCATGGTCTATGATTGGGAGCAGGTATGTTTTATTTCATTTGAATTTATAATTGCCTGATGTCACCTACAATAGATCTGTATAAACTGTTTGAACTTTGAACATGAGGGAGACAGCATTACATGGGTTTTGCCTCTGTTCACATTGTTAACTCTGTTCAGAGCATTTAGTTTCTTATTTTTTTTTAGCATGGATGGTAACTGTAAACTGAGTGGTGCTCAGGTCTTTTTTTCTATCCAAAATTGTATTTTGTTATGTTTTTCTCTTCTCAGTTTTTTCTTCTCACTTACCTAGGTTGGCAAACATGACAAGATGGGTGTAAACTCCATTGAACTGAATAAGCTTACACCTGATGAGTCTAAGGTTTTCACACTTGATCTACTCAAAAGCATGGACCCAAATGATGCTCAAAATGAGAAGTCACGTGGACAGATCGTATTGGATGTCGTATACAAACCATACAAGGGTGATGAAATACCTGACGAGTTTGAAGATCCAAATGCTGTAGAAAAAGCTCCTGAAGGAACACCTGCAGGTGGTGGTTTGCTGGTAGTTATTGTTCATGAAGCTCAAGATTTAGAAGGAAAAAACCACACAAACCCATTAGTACGTTTACTTTTAAAGGGGGAGGACAGAAAAACCAAGGTAAACTCTCTCTCTCTAGGCTGTCTTGACTATTCTTATCAAGTTGCCATGTGGATTATGGGAGCTAGCCAGACCATTGCTCCAAAAGGAATGTATCTTTTCTTAATCCAATTCTTCAGAGAAGCATCCCAATCTTACTCAAGAAGTTGGTGGCAGTTAATTGTTTTTTTCCGTGAAATAAATACAGGCACAGTGATTGAACACTTTTCTTTAGTGAAAATAGTTTTTAAGCAAACTCTGGAGTAGTTCGGCGCTGCATTTGGTCAACATAAAATCTGTATATTATGGGATTCTGTTTATAATGAAATGCATTTCTTTTGAGAACATGAACATCTTATAAGTTGCTAGTATGTTTGAATGTATGTTTTTTGGAAGTGCGAAAAAGAGATCAGTTTGTTGAGCTGAGTTTAGTTTTGCTGCTATTCTGCCTGTAATTCTGCTCCAATTTGAAGATGCTTGAATGGCTTGAATTTGAGTTTGTGTATGTGGCATGCAACTGGTTATTGTTTTTTCTTTGCTAAGGGTCTTGTTATTGATGCAGCGTATAAAGAAAAACCGAGATCCAAGATGGGAAGAGGAATTTAAGTTCGTGCTGGAGGAACCACCCACCAATGATAGGCTTCATGTGGAAGTAATTAGTAGCTCCTCGAGAATGGGCTTGCTACATCCAAAGGTATCCATTTCATCTACCATGAAATTGTGTGCACCTTTTAGAAGTGTCTGATTTGTATGGTGCTGAAATTATGAGTTTATGTTGAGCTTTTGCCTCGGCATCTCCAAATTAGATCCCAAGCATGTTTCAGTTTAAATTACTCATTTTAGGTCTTTGGTTAGCACACAGCGAACTAATGCAGATCTGGATGAATTAATGATTCTGTGTTTTCCCATCTTTCCAGCTGTTCTTGAGTGACTTGATTAACGCTGCTCTAGCACGAGTTCTGAAAGTTTATATAGTTTTTTCCTAATAATTTTCTTTTGGTATATATTCTTAAATCAGGAACATCTTGGTTATGTGGATATAAGCCTAGCTGATGTTGTTAACAACAAACGTACGAATGAGAAATACCACCTCATCGACTCAAAGAACGGACGGATCCAAATTGAGCTGCAGTGGAGAACTTGAGTTGTTTAGTTGGATTTAGCTGCAGGTTCTGGAGAGAAAGCTTCTTGCAGTAAACCAGATTGCTAGTTCTTGTTTTTATCGGTAGTGTGTCAATATGCTTTAAGAATTCAATTCTTGTATTTATTGCAGTGGTGAACAACAGATTATTTCCTGTAAATCTAAACTCGATTAGGCTCTTTCCCACGTGTTAATTTGCAGTATAAATAGTTAATAAACGTCGGTACATGGATGTACCCTTGATTTTGGCCAAGTTTTGAGATTTTAATCAGTTTCTCCATCACCTTTCTTCTGCTGTTAGTATACAATGAAACATGGTTGTAACTTCAAGTTTCCTACTTAGTTCTTGCATTTTCTCTTGAAGCAGAAAATGAAGATTTTCTTGCAGGAAAGTGGCAATTCAAGAACTTGGTAATGGTATAATATAATAATGCACAAGATATATATGCTCATGCACTTATGGAGTTTTATCTTTGAATTGTTTTATACTTTCTTGCAAAGCTTTGTGTATTTATTCTCCAAATCACTCATCTATATGGAGAATGTGAGTAATGCAGCAGAATTTCTAGCCCACTAAAAACCAGAATAAGAATTTGTTCTCTCCACTTGTAGTGGGATTATTGATGGGCAACGACGATCGACAACAAGATTATTGATTCTTATTCTCTATATGTAGTCACAATTTGTACGGTTCCTGAATTTAATTCTATATATTACTCAACAAATAAAAGTTGCATAAGTTAAAGCAGTCACTTTGTTAAAAGATCTCTAAGAATAGCATTTTAAGCCAAAAGTCAAATGTTAGACTCGTGTACTTCTTTTTTTATATAAGAAAGGAGCTTGTTTGGGAATACTAGTGGGAGATTGTTCGACCTGTTGCTACTCTCCTTTTGGCAACTTCTTAGCTTGCCAGGTAGGATATAAGTAAGACAACTTCAAGCATAGGCGGAGTTAGGGGTGAGCTGTAGTAGGCAGTTGCCTATGTCATATCCCAAAACTTCATTAAAGATTAAATAGATTTGCAACTTTCATCGTGAATATTTAAATTTAATGATAATATATAATTTCCCTAATAATGTTGAGATTATAGTTCATATGTTTGGTTTGGTTTTTAATATGCTCATCCTGATCCTACGTCTTGGGAGCAAAAATGTATCCCACATATGCCTCTTATTTTCTTCTAGAATTTCATATTTAATCATATCATTTGAAGTAATCATAATAGTTTTGCTTGAAAATTTGAGCATAAAAAGCAAATAATTTGAGTTTTGGTTGAAAAAATGCATTTTTTCAACTTAATCTACAATTAATTTTTACCAAACAACCATCTAAATGTATATTTCAGCTTCAATTAGAGATGTATATTTCTGTTACTTATTTCGTATTTGAATTAGTAATTTCATAGTATCTAGAAGTATGATACAATTCGACCCAACTCTTGCCCACATCGGATAACCCGAAAACAATGTGAGCCCTCAACATGTTAGATTAAGATTAATGCATCTCAACTTACCCTTGCAAACCCAACTCAGACCAACATTAGGTAACCCGAGCCCTCAAGGTTAGGCTAGGGTCGATGCTTCTCAAGCAGACCTGTGGCGGATCTAGCCCGATATCCTAGCTCTATGTCTAAATAGGTAAAATTGAAAATTTTATCATTTATCTATAGTTCTATACAAAAGTATATTTGGTTCAGCATGTAATGAGAGCTTGTGATCAAGTAAGACATTAAAAACAAGCACTCAATGCAAAAAAAAAAATGGTTGATTTCACTTAATCATTAAAAGGTTTTAAATTTGAGATTTCAAATTCTAGTTACAATGGCTCGTACACTTGCTGATAAATAAATAGAAAAAATATACTTAAAATATCATGTAACAAAATAAGGAAGAGAGTGCATAGACTTGTAGTATTGTAGGGGTTTGAAGAGATATACAGTGATTAGATAGATAGAAGCAATACCATTAATTTACGATAGACAGCTTAGCATTGTGATTAGATCGTTAAAAGCACCATTTGACTGAGAAACCACAACCAAACCAGAACATCCAGATTATTAATGGATGATGTGAAAATGTAAAATAACAAGAATCCAAAAATAATGAATAAAAATAACGGTACCAATCCAAAGCCAAAACTTGCACTGTCTCGTCACCGTCAAATATGTAACGCCACCAGCACTGCAGGTCCCATCCCATGCCCAATCGCAAAATCCGAACTCTCCAGTTTCGATTCGATTCTGTTGTTTCTGACTTTTACAAATACACTGCGCACCCCAGCTCTGCTCGCTATGCAATTTTCTCAGTAACCAAACACACAATGGGAAATTTTAATTTTCCTTTTCGGTTCTTTAATTTTCTTCTCTTCTTCTCCGCTTCTTTCGCCTTCAACGACCTTCATGTGCTGCTCAAGCTCAAGGCCGCCATGACTGGTCCTCGCGGCTCCGGTCTTCATGACTGGGTCCCATCGTCGTCTTCCTCTGCACACTGTTTCTTCTCTGGAGTCGTCTGCGACGAGGACTCGCGGGTCACCTCTCTTAACGTCTCCTTTGTTCCTCTCTTTGGCTTCCTTCCGCCGGAGATCGGCCTCCTTACCAGCCTCGTCAATCTCACCATCTCCTCGGATAATCTCACCGGGAGCCTTCCGGTGGAAATTGCGAAACTCGCGTCTCTCAAATTTCTCAACATCTCCAACAACGTCTTTAGCGGCGATTTTCCCGGCGATATCGGGATGCCGGAGCTGGAGGTGCTTGATGCTTACAACAACAATTTCTCGGGACCGCTTCCTGTCCAGATTGCGACGCTGAAGAAGCTGAAGTATCTCCATCTCGGCGGGAACTTCTTCTCCGGGGAGATTCCCGAAGCGTTCTCGGAGATTGGGAGCTTGGAGTACCTAGGCTTGAACGGCAATGCACTTTCTGGAAAGTTCCCGTCCAGTCTGGCTCGGTTGAAGAATCTCCGATCCATGTACGTCGGCTACTTCAACAATTACGAGGGATCGACCATACCGCCGGAGCTGGGATCGTTGGAGCTGCTCCAGATTCTCGACATGGGTGGTTGTAACCTCTCAGGTCCAATTCCTCCCAGCTTGAGCAATTTGAAAAACTTGCACTCCTTGTTTCTTCAGATCAATCGTCTCACCGGTCTCATACCGCCGCAGCTCTCAACCTTACCTAACTTAAAATCGCTTGACCTGGCTAACAATTACTTAACCGGAGAGATTCCAGCGAGCTTCTCCGAGCTCAAGAACTTGACTCTGCTCAACTTATTCAGGAACAATCTCGTCGGCCCAATCCCGGAGTTCGTCGGCGAGCTTCCGAACCTTGAGGCACTCCAGATATGGGAGAACAACTTCACGTTCGAATTGCCGGTCAATTTAGGGCGCAACGGGAAGCTCAAGTTCTTGGACGTCTCCGTCAACCGCCTCACCGGAACTGTGCCGCCATATTTGTGCAGAGGAGGGAATTTGCAAACGCTGATACTCATGGAGAACAATTTCTTTGGCCAGCTGCCGGAGGAGCTCGGCGAGTGCAAGTCGCTCACTCGGGTTCGGCTCATGAAAAATTTCTTCAACGGCACGATTCCGGCTGGGTTCTTTAACTTGCCGCTGGCCAACATGCTCGAGTTCGACGACAACTACTTCTCCGGCGAGCTTCCGATGGAGATTTCCGGGGACACGTTGGGGCTCCTCACGCTCTCGAACAACTGGATTACCGGAAGACTTCCTCCGGCGATTGGGAGACTGAATAAATTGCAGACTCTGTCGCTGCAGATGAACAGATTTACAGGAGAAATTCCTAAGGAGGTGTTCATGTTGAAGAAGCTCACATCAATCAACATGAGCAGTAACAGCTTCACCGGCGAAATCCCGGCGTCGATTGCCGATTGTTCTTCGGCGACGTCCATCGACTTGAGTCGAAACAATCTCTACGGAGAAATTCCAAAGGGTATTGCTAATCTGAAGGATCTTAGCATTCTCAATATCTCCAGCAACCAGCTTACTGGCCCAATTCCAATATCAATTCGATCAATGGCGAGCCTCACGACCCTCGATCTCACCGACAACAACTTATCCGGCAAAGTCCCCACCGGCGGCCAGTTTCTGGTGTTCAACGAGAGCTCATTCGCCGGAAACCCCAGACTCTGTTTACCGCGTCACCTCCCATGCCCACCCTCCCAAATTGTGGACGGAAGCAGAGAAAAGAACGATACGAAGTCGTTTAGTACTTCAAAAGTAACTATCACCGTCATCGCTCTAATAACCTCGTTGCTGCTAATCATCGTCACGGTTTACAGAATGAGGAAGAAGAGAATCCAGAAATCAAAGGCTTGGAAGCTCACGGCGTTCCAGAAGCTCGATTTCAAAGCCGAGGAGGTTCTCGAATGCTTGAAAGAGGAGAACATAA
>JAYMTF010003474.1:0-15134 GCA_036897485.1 Pelargonium nanum | reverse complement strand
CAAACAATCATAGCTTTTAGAAGTTGTTGGAAGCCACTTCTAGCTTCTTAGAAGTATTACCAAACAAGCACTAAATAACTTCAAGGATTGGGGAAAGGAATCAGACGACCACTCACGTGCTGCCCATTTATCTTTTTCTCTCTTTTGGGCTCTTTCTAATTTCTATATTCCTTGAAAAATATCTTCCCAACAATCAATTTTAAAATCTGAGACACTTCATGTTTCTAGCAATACTCTATATTTTTTTTATTTTTCTTTTTAAAAAATAAAAAAGCTGTAAAACTTGTGGGATACCCCATTTGTCATGCTTCTAAAAAGAGTAATGGTCCCCAAATTTATATTTTATGGATCCATAATTAATAATTTAAATTGAAAGGGAAGTATTATTGTATTTTTCCGACATATTACTTAAATGATTGTAAGTGAGTCGGTGAAAATAGTCATACATTAACGTAATTAAATAAAGAAGAAAAATATTATTTGTCTTACAAGCGAAGAAATATTTCATATTTGTAAGTTTAAAATTAATTTTAAAAAGTATCAAAAAAATAATAATAATAATTTTAAACGAATATATAATGCGATTATATTTCATCAATATTTGACGCGGAATGGTCAATAACATTTAAACAATAATTTATTATAATATGATCAACTCACCACTAAAATAATTAATGTGTTATGTCTCATTTTGTGCAAATATTTAAAACATTTAATATTAATCGAGATAAATATTTTGTTGGTGCTATGTACCTAAATACTAAATTGAAATTCAAGAGATGAATTTAATATACATAAATTTCTATTTTCGGAAAATATCTACAAAAATCAACGAGGCCCAGAATTTGTTTGAACTCGCTGTAATAAAGAAGCATATGATGATATGAAATGACAGAATCCTTTTAAGATTCCTACACGATGGTTTGGTAATAAAGATCTTCATTTTTGTCCACTCCACAGATCAATATTTCATATTTTCTACCTAAGAATATGGCTTTGAATCTAGTTAACTATGGAAATTAAAATTATTATGTATTACACGATTCAATACGACATGTCCAATAATTGTGTCGACCGGTTGAATACGATTGTAATTTAATGAAACGTATTAATATGAAACAACATGACTTGATTGACATGAGCATGATTCAATGCATTCTGCACGGTAGAACTAACATGTTTGGCGCGACTTAACATGTCTGACACAATATTATAATTATACTCTTAAGTATGCGTTGTGCGTGTCACGACCCATTCACACAACTAATTAATTATGTGTGTGTTTAAAAACATATCACGGACACAACACGATCACTAAGCGCGTCGAGACCTCCAACACAGGCACGACACAAATGAAACCAAACACACCCATTAGTTTCTTGTTACACATCAGTTATTAACTCTAGAAACACATATGAATTATTATTTATACTTCACTATTGTGACCAAACGCGTTAATTATTTTGGGTCCATTGAGCTTTCAGTTATTAAGGTCCTAATGACCGTACGAGTGACAACCACCGCCCATGACTAGGACTAAAATGGAAATTGGTATATGATGTGATAGTGTTATTTGAAAATGACTAACATCTAATTAAATCTCTTTGCTGCTATTGACATCTATACATAATTATGCATATTTTGCCCCGTACATGTGAACATAACCTATTACATGTTAGACACGACACGATCTAATATATTATACTTTTAAGTGTGCGTGTATGTATTTTGAAGACTCATAAGAACACAACCCAATAACAAAATGTGTGACCTCAAAACGCATTTATTTGTGTCGTGTTACGACATGAACTGTCCGCTATAGAAACACGTATGAACACGGCAATAATTAATGGGTCTAGATTCAGATAAGAAGACTGAATCGTTCAAAAAGAGAAAAAGAACGTGGGCGTGAATGCAGGAGATGAAAAACAGGCCTTCCATTTCCTTCCCATACATTACAATTACCAAGTAACTGAAACAAAGAAACCATAACAATAATACAGTGTGAAATGTGAATAATATTTTTAAAACAAAATGGTAACAAAATGTTAGTTACGTTACAATTCACATTCCTGCAGTTCAGTGCAGTGCATATTATCATACGTATCTTTTATTTAATGATGGTCTATGTACGATGGCCATGTATTGTGCTGGGATCAGATCTTTAAAGCTTTAGGGCACACACAGAGAGAGCCACAAACACAAACAGAGACGACAGAGAAAAAAGTAATAAACAATTAACGAGTGAGCCACTGGCTCTTCACATCTCATTTCTTCTCTCTATAAAGCTAATAACAAGTTGTTTCCACAATTTCAGGGTTCAGCTTTGGAGGCCGCCATTACCTCTTCTCCAACCCTCATTTCTCCATTTTTGTATCAGTATCGTCATGGAAGAAAAATTTGCTAATGCTAATGGCAATGGCCATGGCGATTCCGATTTCGACCCGAGTGCTCCACCGCCGTTCCGTCTGGGCGAGATCCGAGCGGCCATTCCTCAGCACTGCTGGGTGAAGAGTCCGTGGAGATCTATGAGCTATGTGGTTAGGGACATCGTTGTGGTCTTTGCATTGGCAGCTGCTGCGTTTCGCTTGGACTCTTGGCTTGTTTGGCCAATCTACTGGGCTGTCCAGGGCACCATGTTTTGGGCTATTTTTGTTCTTGGTCATGATTGGTACTTTTCTTCTTTTGCTCCTCTGTTTTTGTTTATGTGAATTGGTGAAAACTGGAATGTAAATATGTAATGTGTGATTTGATTGATTTTTGCTCAGCGGCCATGGTAGCTTCTCTGACAGCCCCATCCTCAACAGTGTGGTGGGACATATCTTGCATTCTTCCATTCTTGTGCCCTATCATGGATGGTCAGTTTTTTTTTTATTTTCTTTCACATTCACAAAAGTACTCATAGAACATGTTTGCCATTGTTTTCTGTTTACAAATCTTTAACGATTCAAATTCAAAACAGGAGAATTAGCCACAAAACTCATCATTCAAACCATGGACATGTTGAGAATGACGAATCATGGGTTCCGGTACATGCCCTTTTCATTTGATTCTATCTACTTGTTATTTAATGTATGAGAAAGATAAATCTGAGCTGAGTCTCAGTCAAGCTCACGAGAGTTTGACACTATATGAATTAACACTCGTACTTGCCCCAGTTAAAATTTGGGAGCTGAGTGACACATCCGGATCCAATTTCAATTTTGCTGAGACTCATTAACCTCTATATGTATTGTGTTTGAGTATACAAAACAGATGTTTATAGATATAATCTTAATTTCAGTTGACGGAGAAGACGTATAAGAGTTTGGATGTTAGTACTCGGCTGCTTCGATTCACAATTCCTTTTCCTGTCTTTGCATACCCATTTTACTTGGTGAGTGATTGCTAATCTCAACAACAACAACCCAATTCTTGTATAAATGTGATGTGTTTCTTACAATTTTCAATTATTGAAACATGAATGTGCAGTGGTACAGAAGTCCAGGAAAGAAAGGTTCTCACTTTAACCCATACAGTGATCTGTTTGCTCCAAGTGAAAGGAGAGATGTGTTAACCTCAACCATTAGTTGGTCTGTAATGGTGGCTCTGCTAGCCTGTCTGTCATGTGTCTTTGGTCTTGTCCCCATGCTCAAGCTCTATGGTGGTCCATACTGGGTCAGTTCATTAACATTCACAGTACAATTTAGTTTCAGGATCTTTATTTATTCTTACCAGTAAAGTCATTCATTTAATTCTCTCTGCAGATCTTTGTGATGTGGTTGGACACTGTTACATACCTGCACCACCATGGCCATGATGACCAAAAGCTTCCTTGGTACCGCGGCAAGGTATTCATTTTCGCACTCAAGCCTTCACTGTTTTACTTTCCTTTTTAGTAAAGCTTTGGACCATTTCTTGGAGCTTTAAATTAGTAAGGTCCTAAGCTCTTAATTTCTTGCAACAATGTATGTGAGAGACAGCCAACAACCAGGACTAGGGAAAATTGGTATACGATGTGATAGTGTTATTGAAAATGACAAGTATAATTAAAATTGGCTGTCACTTTCGACATGAATACATGGTTCTGCATAACTTGTCTCATTCATTCAATGAGATTAAGAAATTTAGGCCCTTTACTTTGTAAGACTTCAAAAGGTAGAATTGAACGGTGGAAAAATGAGTTTTCTAATTGGAAAACTGTAGTATTTTAGTCTTTTGAAAAGTGTACATTCCCTTAAGCTTCGTTTTTTGTTTATATATTAGTGAAAATCATGGAAGAACATATGTAAATTAGAGCTTGTCGTGATTTTGGTGTAAATGATTGGTAGGAATGGAGTTACCTAAGGGGAGGACTTACAACAGTTGATAGAGATTATGGATTGTTCAACAACATCCACCATGACATTGGCACTCATGTTATTCACCATCTCTTCCCTCAAATCCCTCACTACCACTTGGTAGAAGCGGTATGTTAACGATTCTTCTCTGTCACTCTAATCGTTATGTTGAAACTGAATGAATGTTGCATTGGTACGTTAATGATTCTTTCCCGTCACTCTAATTTTTGTTTTGAAACTGAATGTACGTTGCATTGCAGACGAGGGCAGCGAAGCCAGTGTTGGGGAAGTACTACAGAGAGCCGAAAAGATCAGGGCCGTTCCCCTATCACTTGATTGATAATTTAGTGAAGAGCATCAAAGAAGACCATTACGTGAGCGACACAGGCGACGTTGTCTTCTACGAGACGGATCCAGAGCAATTTAAATCTGATCCCAAGAAGCTTGCCTGATTCATACATCTTTAGTTTCAAATACAAGAATTTTATTTAACAAGTAGCTAGCTTTTGTAATTGTTTTGGTCATGGTGACCGCTACTACAACTCAAGACTCATTCTTATAGTCTTAAATATCGTTGGTTCTGATATTTCTAAGCTTTTGTGTTTCTATAGAACCAGATCCTCTTAAAAAAAACAAGATAACTTATGTTTCTGTGTTACTAATTTATGTGGTACTCATTCACTACACAGCCACTTGATTGTCTAAAAAATATATTTTGTTCCTGAGTGTTATTATTATATAATAAATAAATAAAAATTATAAGGCTCAAATGGGTCAATTGCCCATCCAGATCCAAAACAAGCCCACTACTAATTATAGTAGAACTAATGTAATAATGTACTCTTTTTTTTATTTTTTGTAGGTGAAAACAAAAATTCTGGTCTGTGTCAGGAATCCAATAAAACAGTGAATATTTTTAGCCAAGCCCATTCAATAAGAAAAAAAACATAAATAAGATTGATGTTTATTCTTATTCGTTTGTTTTTGTTCAGAAATCACATGACCGAAAGCTGGTTTTTGCAAAAAAAATATTAACAGGAGACAGTGTCAAAGAGAAGTAAGAGTAGATTTTTTTATAAAAGTAATTGCTATACAATGAAACTGTTCTGAGAAAAAGCAGAGAACCTAAAAAAGAATCAAGTGGACACGTAGTGGAAAATGGTATGTGAGGCTGGAGGAGACATTGACAAATGATAAGGCACACCTACCAAGAGGAAAGAGATGGGTGGGGCTTGGGTTGGGTCAATTTAGAATGGGCCATACCACAGACCCAGCAATGCTTGGTGGGTGGGCTAACGTATGGTTTGTACAACCTGTCATTGCCTGACACATTTCACAGTCTATCGGTACTGCCACAAGGCCCACTATCCCAACCCAACTAGTATTTCTTTACTGTGTCCTTTTAAGATTGTTCATAATTTTGCATAGCACTAGTTTTGATTAGCTGATCTCGGGTCGGTCTAAGAATGCGTCTGTTTTATTCGGGTTGTAAACAAACACAATACAATAGTTCTGTTGTCCACTGTTGGGATTAAGTGGGTGAAACTGAGTTTATTTTTTTAATGAAAATTTTCTAAGGATGATGGACACTTTGAACAACGGAAAACGAACACAAAAACATTTATTTGATCATTTTAGTTGGACTAGATACACTCCAAAAACTATTTTTATGACTTCAACACTTAAGAATATTTAAAACTTCAAATCTTGGCATGTAAAACCTGAGATGAAATAAGTAAATAACACCGTTGAGTGGAAATTATTTGTTAGCGCATTGGAATCCATTTCGAGGGTGAGAATAATAACCCCTATTGAAAATTCAAGCACAACTATGAGAATATAGAGAGTTGGAGTTGAGAATCCACTCTTTCTCCGTATAATAACTATACTCATAAATCAAGGCGACGTAGCAGCGTATGATTGGTCGGTGGAAACGTGGGATCTGCCCGGAGACCCATAAATTCTAGCCTCTTAGGCGTGCCGTTCGCGGGCGACATTTATGTGTTGGGACATTTGTATACTCTTCAAACATCGCGGAAAACCTCTTCGTGTCCTAGCGACGCGGTGAGTCTTATGTGTTCCGGTAAGACGGGGAGCTTTAGAAGCTAAGAGGGACTTAGGATTCATGGTGGCTAAGAGAACTTTAGGAGTCTAAGAGAGATTGAATGCTCCTTCGTAGAGATAGGTATGGTGTTGACTGTTGAGATCTTTTGAGAGCTAGAAGCTTCTTTTGAGACCAAATGCCGCCATGAAGACGTGAGAAAAACATGAAACTCATTTTAAAATAGATGATTTATTTGTTAACTCTCGTACTTTTCAAAAGAAGATGTCGCCCAGAAAAAAGAAGAGAATAGCCTTACTATATGGCCTTCTTTGTTGTTGAAAGAAGATATAGAAATATACTTGAGTGACTCCATTGTATCCCTATTTTATGGTTGTTATATTACACATTCATTACTGTAATAAAACTTAATCACAATCCTTACAAAAATTACTTGCAGATTTCAGTTTTATAAATTTTTGCAGCAACTATAAGTCCATAACACAATCAGTAATATGATAACCTTTCTTTTCTCTATTATGTATGATATAGATATTGTTATAAGCTTCTCCGTCCAAATACAAGTCATTTTAACACTTTTTGTATGTATCATACAAATATTCAAATTTGTTAACCAACTAAATAAATATGTCAGTCAACTAAATGAATTTCTCGACTCAATTCTATAATAGATCCACCTAAAATATGTTGTAACTCTATTCTCTATTTAAGTCAGTCAAATATATTTTATATTTGGGTTAGTAAAACTTATTCTATGTTTGTTATACTTAAATGAGATGCCGCGGTATTCGAAACAACCTACTTGACTAGTCTTAATTAAGTGGTAAGAAATTATCGCATAGATTTCTGTCTGTCGCGGCATCTGGCATGCGAGTGCCCGACAACCCAGGGAGGTGAATACGCCTTAGCGATTTGGAAAGCATTGAGTTGGCTTAAAGGTACAAGGTTTAGGTGAGTAATAATGGGGCCAAACATGTTATCAGTCATATCTTTACTCAAGAACTTTTCTCCAGATTGTTTGTCGGTCTATAAATCGAGTAACTCATATTCTTGTTAGACTAATTGTTTCCCGGTCAAACGCACAACAAGAAACATTCCTATACATTCAAATTTAAAGGAAAGCCATCCAATTCCATCCTCTGGACTGGACTGAGTGGAATGGCAGGCCTATGTTTTTTAATTACTACTTGTTTCTCCGATCCATTGGCCAATGGTTTGTCCTGATTGAAAGATGCTATAGACTGAGCAACAGTCTGTAGTAGAAGACTAGTGTTTGTGTGTGTCATCTAACTGTAACTGTTAATTGAAATGTCTACGCGCCCGTAGAGCAAGCTGCAATGTTGGAAACAAATTGACTCCACATCCACGACAACTCAACAACACCGTTTTCTTCTTTTTCTCTTTTACATTCAAATCCCAAGCCCGCCATTTTCTTCTCTCTCTGCTCTTTCTTTCAAATTCTCTTTGCTTTTTCAACACTCTGCTTTTTTAGTTTTTTCCCTTATCCATTCCTTTTGCATCTTCAAAGTTTAGCTTCAACGTACCCAGAATTCGACACCATGACCATGAAGTCCTTGTTCTCTCCTTCTCCTTCATCGTCCACCTCGTTCGATGCTAACAACATGTGCACTTCCGGCGGCGGCTGTCTCGTCGGCGTCCTCCGCCGATTGCTCCGCTCCGGTAGCCTCCCCACTCACCCATCGTCCGATCGGATTGATGATGTCGCTTCGATTGGGTCTCTTTCTAGTTACAACGGTCAAAAATACTGCAATGGGGTTGAAGCTGCAACTGCAACTCCGAGCCCTCTTGGCCCCGGGCTTGTGGCGAGGTTAATGGGGTTGGATTCGATGCCTGATTTCAATTCAATTGGTCCTAATTCCGTTTTGAGGAGTCGCTCCATGAATTCAGCGGAATGTTTTCTGGATCAGAGTCAAATTCTGGAACAGGGACAGCATCGACGAGCCAAGACATCTGTTTCTTTCCGGGAAATGCCGACTTTTATCGACCAGGAAAACGACGACTACTTGGTGCTGAGCTTTGAGGAATTGGAACACAATGAGAGGGAATGTGAAATGGGTTCTCGTAAAGTGAAGCAGAGAAGATCTCGGAAATGTAAAAACAAAGAGAACAGAACAGAGACGGTGAGTGACGGGAAGAAGAAAAATCAAGAAACAGAGGAGTCGCAGAACAGAGGGTTCTCTGTCGATTTCGATGATGCTATAGATTCAACAGCCAACACTGTTCCAAGGTTGAAACCATTAAAACACAAGGAGAGCTCCGACGAGGAACAATCAAACAGAAGGAGGAGGAAGAAGAAGAAGATGAGCTACGGTGGTGACACAATTCAGAAGCTAGAAACAGAGAGCAGCTCAGAGGACTCGAGCCCTGTTTCTGTTCTTGATTTTAGTCAATTATACGACACTGACCCTGAATTCCAATCAGGTTTGTTTTCTCAATTGCTAAATTTAAGATTTTTTTTAATGAATATTTGTAACAGTGGAAGGTTCATGATCTGCAGATTTGAATTCAAGAAGGAAACTTTCGCAACAGCTTGCAAAACATGAACAGCCAAGTCCAAGCAGTGACCAAGAAACAGAGGCAAGTGAAGGCTCATCATTTCTTGAATCAAGAAAACAGGACAGTCACAGTAGTGAAATGGGCTTGTGGGGTTCAATTTGCAGACTGGCTCGAGAAGATATGGTGACGGAATCAAATTGGTCATACAGAAGAACCTGCAACTTTGAAGATTTTGGTGATATGTGTGAAGATCTTGAGGTACAAATTCTGGATCAGTTGTTTCATGAGCTGGTGCTTGATCAGCTTTGCTGGTCCTGAATCATGAAAATTTTCAAACATGTAACAGAATTACAGTTTTGTAAATTTGGCATTAAAGCATCTCTATAGCAGAAACAAAGATTTTCTTCCAGTTTTTTCATATCCTCAATCCATTGATGATCCAATGGTTGCTTGGTATTAATTCTTTTTTTTATATATATAATTTAGATTATAATAACTTGTAATTTGAATGTGAGATCATAGTAACTAGTAAGTACTCACTATATTTGTTGGGAAATGTCACCAACCCAATATAAAATCTTTGACAAGTTCCAATTTAAAATTTGAAACTACAAGTGGTGAATGTGCATTTTGCAAAAAAAGCAACACTTCAGTATAGCAAGTCAACTTAAGTAACTGTCTCAGTGCTGAGTTGAATTTCAAAATTAGTTCATACATCATAGGGTGGTCCAAACTCCTAAAGCCTAATTGGTTCAACAGAGATCATGAAGATCAAAATCTCACAATTCTTGTAGGGTAGGGTCACCACAAGGTTGGGTAGTGAGAACTGAGAACAGCCTTCCTTCCTTCTAGTGCCTAGTCCACTTCCTCTAAGGCTTGTTTGGTAACTTACCGGAAATTTGTAAGGAGTTGTAAGAAGATGATTAAAACGGTAAGGACTTGTTCTAAAAAGTCGAGTTTTCTGAGTAATAGTATGTTTAGATGAAAACAACTATAATGAGGTATTAGTTGTTGAAATGATCAAAAAGAACATGAAGTACTTAAAATCCAACTTAATAATATAAATCAACACATATGCTCTTATAAGATGTCCAACGTTGATCATAAAAAAATTATAACTTAGATATGCATTAACTGAGTACTTTAAACTATTGTACGTACCTTATTTGTTCGAGCTCATCCACGGAAAACTCTAGCATTTCACAGGTCAGTATAACATAATAGAACCGGTCAATATTATCAACAAATCAAGTCAACTCAATCTCTATTTACGAAAGCAAAAATAGTAACTTATGTGATATCTGTCATCCTTAAATGATGCCAAAATCCAACATAAGGCAGTAACCTCCTGCAATAATCATCTTTTTAAAAAGATCTACCGAAACTTGCCTCCTTTAAACCACCATTTTATACATGTTATCAAACAAACTATAGTAGTTCTTTTTCAAATTTCACCAACGCGACACCTTTAAGTAGACACTAGGTGTTACCAAACAAGCACTGAGCCAACAACGGCAAAAAAAGTTGATTAATTGATTCAAGCATGAGTGCCTTCTTTTCATTAATGCTCAACCATCTACCCCATTTGAGAAAATATGGAATCAGAAACACAAAACTCACTTTTTTGCAGGCCGAAAGTAACATGTGCATAATTCAAAAAGATTAAAGGCAAGCGACAGTGACAAAAGATGAAAAAAAAAATGAGAGGATGAAATGTAACGATACTGTATAGATAATTGACGACAAGGTCAGAGGAGTAACCAACAAGCCAAGCTACCAGAACCATCCAAAGTTGAAAGTATCATAGGAACATCATAAACCATAAACAGAAATGCACAAGTCATAAGAAATATACGATTGCATTGACAAATATAACAATGTTTAGCAGTACATCAAATCTATTATTTTCAAGAACTTAAATAACAGTGTTGAGCAGAAACCTTTTATCCTGCTCAACTTACTCGATTTCTTCTATATTTCTCGACTTCATTTACCCCTTCCGGCTTCCCCTACAGCTTAACATATGATGAATATAAATAAAAATTTAACAAATGGCAAAAGAACTAGTTAAAAGGTTAAATTTTGGTAAAGATTAATGGTGCTTTCAAGCCACCATCTGCTCCTGCTCCATGTAAAACTGCTCCACCCAAGCTGGAAGCACCTCAGAACCTCCCGTGTTAATGTGATACTGCTTCTGCTGCTCCATATCATGACCAAATTGCCCGGGTTTACCAGAGGGAACATCCTTTACCAGGGACTGAACCCAGGACACATCTGGCTCATCATGAGCAGCTGGATTTGAGGCTGCAGCTGTGGCATAAGTGCTGCCATTGCTTCGGAACCCAAAGGAAGCAGATTTCCTTAGTTTGTTTATATCATTTTCTTGAACGCCCCAGTCCAATTTGCCATCAGGCGAGCTCCAATCTGAAAGGGCAGGTGGCATTGCAGCTCCCGGGGAAGAGAACCCAGAATGACGGTTCACAACACTTCGCTCAATGAAGCTCTGGCTCCGCTTTGCAAATGCAGCTGCTCTTGAACTCAAAATTGCGGCTGCAGAAGCGCCAGAATGCTCAATCCCAAAGGTTGGAGATGCCCTCGCAGGAGAGGATGAGAGGTTGCTCGGGTAGCTTGAGCGGAGCTGGTTGTTCATGTTCTGACGCATATAATTCCCATTTGGAGACTGCATCTGGGGTCCTCCAGAATGATCAAGAGATCCAAAAATATCTTCAAGGTTAGTCGGCTTGACTCCACCAAGCCTATTCAATTCACCAATTCGATCCCCTGAGGCAGCGAAAGCTGAAGCAGCAGACAATGCATTGTTCCAGCTTGATGGAGAGGAAAGACCGGATAACTCATCCATCAATTGCTGTTGCTGCTGCCAGCGACGCTGATTCTCCAGCCCCAACAATTCAATGTCTAAATCTATATCTCTGGCACTAAAGGTGCTTTTCAACCGGCTTCCAGGGAGCTGCAAGGTAGGGGGTGCAACGTTGGACTGGTTCTGCCACATGTTTTCACTCATAGGAGAAGATGCTCCGGAGGGACTCATGGGCGGTGTTGAATTAGCAGGTAACAAAACAGACAAAGGACCAAGAGAAAGTGGGCTCATTGACCCCATTTCAAGTGAAGTGGCACTTGTGGAAAATGATTTTGGGGAAGGGACTGCTGATCCTGTTGAGGCATACAAAGGGCGAAGTTCTTCAGGCTTGTGAGCAAAGAAACAGACTCTCCTGGTACATCCAGTCTCATCCTTGCAAAGACGGGTCCTATACTGTGCAGGGTGAAGCCAGCACTCGAAAATACCATGCGCATATTCACAAGCATCCCCTTGCCTGCAAGATCCCTTTCGGAACTCAGGGCACGGGACACAGCTGTAATGATATTTCCTTGGATCCCGTCGCCTTGCGTTCTCCCCAGGGTGAACAAAAGGGCACTCGGTCCAATCGTGAGAGTAAGCCCTTGAGCATGGCTTGATCTTGAATGTATACATTCTGAATTCATCCGTACCATATATCCCGTTCTTGATGTCAGGAAGAGAAAGATCAACAGGATACTCTTTCTTCTCGGTCCCATCTTTTGTGGACTGAGGCGTCAAACTCTCTTGGTGTTTTTCCTTCCTTTCATCAACAATTTCATCGTACAACAAACTTGATTCTCCGGCTCCACAGCTTCCTTTCAGCATGACCTCCAGCATCTTCCTTCTCGAATTCAAGGCCGAACTCAAAACAGGAGCAATCAAGTCACTAGGACGGTTTCCATTGGCATCAACTGAGTTAGCATCAGCCAAAGCATCGAGCAAGATCCTCACAACCTCAGGTGCATTAAGAGCGCCACCAGCAGCAGCAAGGTGAAGAGCTGTGGCTCCATCTGAACCAGAGGCTCTGTTAGGATCAACACATCCCATCCCAACAATATATGTCAAGACATTCTTGCTTCCAAACAAGGCAGCAATCATCAGCGGTGTCCTCAGCTCGAACCCCATCTTCTTTGAACCGATTCTCCTCCCGTACCACAAGCTGGCCTCATCGACATCATGACCGTGTTCCTCGACTGCACTTCTGAAGCCAATCAAATCATCCGAAGCAGCTAGCTCCAGCAAAATTGAAAACTTTTGGCACAACCCGTCTTGTTTGTAGACTTCACCTTCCATAACAAACCCGGTAGAATCAGGCTTCCTCTTGGAACCACTGCACATGGAAAACTTCTCTCTTCCCTTTCTCAAGTCTCTACAAAACCACAAGATACAGAAAATCAATTGACAATTACATATTCAGTAAACTAAGTAATTCTTGCAATACAAAATGTCATATTAGAAAAGAGAAGAAAGAAAAAAAGGACAAACAGTTCCTGTAATGTAATTACAATTATGAACCCCAGAAATTTGTTCCAATCTTTCAACCACTAATCAACCTAGAAGAAACATAAATCTGTAACAACTTACAAAACCCAGCAAATTTCAATCCAGTTTGCTTCCTCATAAAGTAGAAAAAGCAAAATTTATATATAATCTTACCTAAATACATCCACCCATAAACTCTCACCAACTTCTCCCGAAATTTCCAAGTTCAAATAGATAACTCTAATATTACCCGACGTTTTCTAAGCAACCAAACAGACAATTTGCACTGCCTCAACTACCACCAAAACCGACTCTTCCAAAAACAAAAACGCCTCATTTATAATAAAAAGTTAAAAACGCAAACTCCATGAACATACCTCCCTACAGAGACGAGACCGAAGCGCGAAGCAAAAATTCGAACTGGGTTTTTTGGACGACGACCCGGCACTGCACGAGGACGAAGAAGAAACAAAGTGAGCGACTTTATGGTTTTTTTGAAGGGTCAAAAAGGCGAGATGGCTATGACGCTACTGCTCAGGCTCCTTCGTCTCTTAGCTCAGTGCTTTTTTCTCCGAAATGAAACTCAAATTCAGATCAAATTCAAATTCACATTCACATTCAAATTCCAAGCGGACCCCACTGGGAGCTTAATATCAAACCGCCTCAAAGTCGCAGATCGCCACGTGGCGACGATCCAACAGTTTCGGGCTCGCCAAAATGGCCGTATCGAGATTCCGGGTTATCACGCTTTACGCGTTTTTGGCATGTAGTTGCTGACGTGGACGTACGTGCACCGTCAGCTCAAGCTGGATTGGTCAGTGAGTAGCTTAGCGTCACTGCCAAATTGCCGAGCTTGCGAGAGCATTTAAGGTTGTGGACACGTGTACGACTGTGATTTGGCTTTGGCGGTTGTTGAGGTGGATAGCTGGTTAGAGTAAACTGTTTGGGGTTGGATATTGTTTGGCGGGATGCGAATTTAGGAATTCTTGAATCCCTCGACGTATCGCATCCATTCGATGGTTTCTAGAATCTCTGTCTGTCTCATTTTTTATTTATTTCCTATTAAATACTTAAATTAGGTAAACGTTTCACTATTTAATATTGGTGATTTCCTTTAAATTTTTCCATTATTCTTTGATTTCCAATATTCTGAATTTCTAAAATATACAATTTGAGAGTTTCACCATTATAGATGACAATTTCTGGGTTCATGTCGAGCTTATTGAGTTTCAATATGTAATTAATCTTAATTCGATTTAAAATTACTATGATTTTGTTTTGGTTTTGAACCATGTAGTATAATTTTACTTTTCCAGCACAAAATGTCTAAATTTGTGTGGATATATTCAATCTAACCCATATGGTAATAAAATAAATCCGTCTTGCTTTAAAAGTTGGTCATATCGAATTACGTGGTCTCGATTTTAAATTGTTAGCTCTATTTAGCATATGTCATATAGTGAGTGACCATGTAAAGAACTTAGTTTACATGTAATTTTCATACCAATGAATGTTTGTAATTGTGATTACATTTATAATTTTAAAAATTACAACATTGTTTATTTATGCATTATTGTTTTATCCAATCAATATATATAAGTACAACGATGATTTTTTAGTAATTCGTTATAGTTTACTTAAATGTCTAGCAATATACTAACAGTTGTCTAAAAAAATTTAGTGTGCATGTACGAACATGAATTAATTGTAAATGTTCAATCATCCTTATCTAAAAATAAAATGTTATTTTCAAGTTCATTTGAAAAAAAATGTCATGCCATTAATTAGAACTCAGAAGTGTCAAGTTAACAGGTGTCTAATTAGGTTTTCTCTCCAAGAGCAGCGGCGGCTCCTTGGGAAGAGGAAACCCTAGGCGGCGGCGGCGGCTCCGTTGACG
>JAYMTF010003473.1:0-15137 GCA_036897485.1 Pelargonium nanum | reverse complement strand
TTCGGGGACTAAATTGGGTCTTTTACCTAAAAACTATATTCTTACAATTAGGTAAAAGCAATAACAAAAATGTTAATGATATAGTAAAGGTATTGTATTTCTAAGTTCAAAATATCATATTTGAATTCAAAATTAGATCTGATGCGCCTATTTGACTCGGGTCAAAGCAAACACATTAGTTTGTTTTGTCGTCTTGTCCACGTGGCAAATGAATTTTTCTAAGTGTTGGAATTTCACTAAGTCTCAAGTTTCCCTTGTCCAGCCTTGTCGTCCTTTGTCAAGATTTGTTAGCGAAGTCTGTCGACTTGTGACCTGCGATGGCAAACACACCAAAGAATGATGACCTGGGGTGTTTTCGGTACGCCACCTCAGGCGTGAGAATAAGATCTCAGCCGGAATACACAAATCTCCTGAGAGCGTTTTTAAGAGAGAAAGTATATTAGAGAGGATGAAGATCCCTCTCGTTTACTAAAAGAGGGGTATATATACTAACTCCAAGTTAGTGCCATGTGTAACCACGAGATTGGCCGGAATCATAGCGGACCCCCACTTTGGTGACTTGGAGCATTAGCAATCTGGTGCATCGCGCGCGCGTTGGGCGAGGATGACCTCTTTCGTACGTCCCCCGTGCGGTGGGAGCGTACGACAAAGACCTTGGAAGCTTCTATCTCACATTATAGTATCACAAGGCTCTGGAACTAGCTTTGATGTCGCCATGATGGCCCGAAGAGTTGGAGCACTTCCGGAGTGGTTCAGATGGTCATTTGAGATGATAAAATGTTGGTGATGGTCCTTGGCACATCCCGGGAGGTCGAATGCTTCGTCTGAGTAAAGAAATGGGTCGAACAGAGTCGAAGGCAGACCGTTGTCGCGACAACCTTTGTACAATGGAATTGGTTGGCTTTTTAGGCTAGCGGACGAAACCAATGGGCTGGTTGTACACCCGTTGTCGCAACAGCTGGTGTACAACTAGCCTTGGTTGGCTTTTTACGCAGGCAAGCGGATCCATTGGGTTGTTGTACACCCATATTCCCTATCGCGACATCACCTTTTTGTGCTAGCAAGCGGAGCCATATTTGTTGTCGCGACAACTCGTGTACAACCACTTAGTAAAGTCCGCTTCCTCGATCTCTTTTGGCTCGGTCTTCCACGGGTGGACTTGGCTTGATGTTATATGACTTCTTGGGTTTCCAGAATGTCTTGGCTCAAGAATTTGACTTGGGAGAGCTCGTCCAATGACTATGGCTGTCGTCAAGCAATGTGAGTTTCCTTTGGTCATGTCCATTGGCTTTGGGCGTTGTCGGGCGACGTTGGTCGTCGTTGGCGGCTTCAGCGTCGACCATTGGCATTAGGCGCAAGCAATGGCTTTTTGGTGCTGCCGGTGGCTTCGGCGTTGATTATTGCCGTTGGGCGCGCGCAGTGGCTTTGCGCGCCGCCGGGTGACGTTGGTCGTCGTTGGCGGCTTCGGCGTCGACCATGAGTGTTAGGCTCGCGCAATGGCTTTGGGTGCCGTCGGGCAAATTTGGTCGTCATCGACGACTTTAGAGTCGACCATTGGCGTTGAGCGCGCGCAATGGCTTTGGGCGCCGCCAGGCGACGATCGTCGTCGCCGGTGGCTTCGGAGTTTACTTTTGTGGGCTTATCATCTCTTTGGCCTCGTGATCTCGAGAAGGTCTTAAGGTCAAGAATTTGGATGACGGTGCACTCGGGTGTCACGTGTCGCATTGTGACTCATCAATCAACTTGTGATTTTTTTGGTAGCATCAGTTGCACCCCACTTCGAGTGACTCTGATTTGTCAGAGTTGTGCTAGAGTAGTTTTTCGATGCCAACCAAGGTTTCGGCTCGGGGTCAAAATCTCGGGAAATTTTGCCTCCCGTCTTAGTCATTTTTGCTTAAGTAATGGCATGAGCATTTATTTCTTCACTTCTAAAAAATTTGGGAATTTATTTCTTCAAATTATCTCTAAACACTTAAATAAATTTAGAAAAATCCCAGTTATAATTCTCTCTCAACACTTACACCCTTCTTCTCCACTTTCGCATTCCATAACTTAGCCAAAAGTTTCAAATTTTCTCCTAAATCCCCCTCTTGAGCTTTGAGGAATTCGGGCGGCCACTTCGGTTTTTTGTAGTTGGGTGTTGGAGGAGACTTCCTTGATCTTCGCCCTAAAGTTTGCGCCTCCATTTCCATCTTATTGAAGCTTCTATAGGAGGAGGAGGCAATTTTCTAAAATTTAAAAGTTCCCGGATCCGAAGGTTGAAGGTCGTCATCAAAAAAAAAAAAAGGTCGTCATCTTGCTCCCCACAAGACCTTCCACCTCAATTTTCTCAACTCAAAGGTATGATCTTGACCCTCAAACTAGTGAATTTTTAGCTCAAATATTGGAAAATGGCGGACTTGGCTTGTTATTCTTAGATCCGCCGCGATGGCTTTTACTGCTGTCGCGAGAGTCTTTCTCGTTGTCGCAACCGACTTGGGCGGCCAGCGATTCGTGCTGCTTTCAGGCGGTTTGATCGCATGTTCGACTTTTGTTTTTGAATTGGATAATTGTGTTGATTAGTATATTGGTTGCACAATAATTTTTTGGTGTCGGTTGGACTTTGTAGGTGCTTGACCATGTCGTTTTTATTTTTGGGGAGGAACTTTCTTGACACGCCGAGCGCCGTTGTGCCGCCGGTTTTGGACAACGGGTCTTCTAAGGTATGGTTCGTGATGCCGTTTGACAACATATGCCTCCCGAACATGGAGAGGCTTGTCGAGGAGGGGGATGGAATTTATTGTCATCCTTGCTTGGTCGATAACCCACCGAAGGCGCCCCCTCTCTTTTGAGTGTCAAAAGGGTGCACCAATCAAAGTCGGTCACCAAGGAAGAGTTGGAGGGGCTTTGAAAGTCCCAAAAGATCGATGATGCTAAGTTTCGCCATCGAGCTCCCACTGGTCCTTTGGATGCCGCCCAAACTAGTGAGATGGTATTTTATTGGGAACATTCCGCTGCCGGGCTCACTTTTCCACTTGATTCATTCTTAAAAGAGGTCATTAGGGAAACGGGAACGTTGCCGAGGGATTTAAAAGCCGATGCAGTTAAGAGGATAGCGGCTTTCTCGGCCTTGTGCTGACTCCATGAACACGAGCCATCCGCCGCCTTGTTTTGCTATTGGTTTTACAAGATGTCGAAGCCGGGAGACGACAACTTTTCTATGCGATTGAAGAATCCCAAGTTGTTTGAGCACATTCGGGATCGCTTAGAGGATTGGACGGGGATGAAGTTTTTTGTTTATTCTCGGAAGGGTTTTGGGTTCCCGTATATGCCAGCACTGTCGATGAGGTTCTCGCCCAATTTGACGGAGTTGTGTCCTTACGACGAGGCGACGATGTCATGCCTCACCAACAGGCTTGGCGGTCAGGTCCGGGTGTTCGACATTTGCTTTCTTTTTGGAAGCGATGTGGAATATTACTTCGGGGTGTCTCGAACAGGCTTCCCCAAAATTTTCCCACTTGTTTGCTTGGCCGCCCTTCGAAGGGACTTCTCATGGTCACTTCTCAAGGGCCCAAAGAACCCTCTTCTTCCAGAGGATTTCTTGGAGTGTAAATGTCCCCCCATCGAGGACGAGGAGAGGTAAAAGGGTTAGTTTCATTTATATTTTGTCCTCGACGTCAATTTCGAATATTTCATACCTTGCTTGTTTGGTTTGTTTTTAGCTTTCAAGGGCCTCTACATGCCTTCCAACACTTAGCAATATTTTTTGGGACTTCTAAACGTCCCCTGGCAGCCTTGCGATTGGCCAGAAATCGGATTTTTGGAGCATTGGGTTTCATTGGCAGATCTGGTCTGGCTTTCCGTCTCTATCGCTACATCGTTGTCGCAATGGGGTCTGCTCTCGGCCTCAACTTTTGATTTTTTTTTCATTTTCGCCATTTTGGCTGCCGTCTTTGCATTTTTGGGGCCCTTTAGTGACGTATTGATGCTAGATATTTTTTCTTTTGGCTTTCAGGTTCCGCCGAGTGGTCATGTGAATGCAAGTTGACTAAATCATAGTGTTGCCGGAATCATCAAAAATTCACCGGAAACCTCATAAACTCGCCGGAATCACCAAACACTCGCCGGAAACCTCATAAAGTTGCCGGAAACCTCAATTTTTCGCCGGAAAACATCATAACTCGCCGGAATTGCTTTCATTTTGCAGTAAAAATCATAAATAACACAAAAATTCCACTTTTCACAAAAAAAATATCAACTCAAGCTCACAAACAATTTGTAAATTCAAAAAAATAAATAAAACAAAAAATTACACATTTGGAGCACAAGCCCCAAACCATGGCTGCTCTTCCACGGCTAGCTCCACCGGACCTCGTCGGAGATGAAACCGACGATTGTGAGCACAAAAGTGATGGTTGTGTTGGGCTTCTGGAGCTCCTGGACTGGTCTCTAGCGCACCTCCGTCCACGACCTTAGCTGCACCTCCGAGGAGGCCGACCATGGCAGTGCTCCGTCGACAACAAAACCTGCTCTGTTGTGGAAGAGCTGGAGAAGTTGCGGACGTACGAGCCATCGACGAAGCAGACGTGCTTCTTCTGGAGCTCGTTCAACGAAGGCGAAGAGGCGGCGGACCAGACCCACCGGAGAAGTCGCGGACGTGGGAGCCATCGACGAAGCAGACGTGCTTCTTCTTGAGCTCGTCCAAAGGAGGCGAAGAGGTGACGGAACAGACCCTTCAGAGAAGCGCCTCGATCGGGTCGCTGCAAACCAGACCCACTAGAGACCCAGCTTCGCCTCCGAGCTCCCACCTCGCCCCTAACCCTCTGTCAGCTCCGTTGCTCATCACCGGAGCTCATAATCGTCGAAGCTCATCACTCGAAGCTTATCCCCGACGAGATCGACGGCGTGGCTCCAGATCCACTACGATGTGCTTCCGTCGGAGGCCACCAAACAGTCCGAGATCGAGCCGGAGACGGAGGTGGTGCCGGAAACGAGGTCGAGCAGATCTGGATCTGATATTCCTTCCTCTTTTTTTTTTATTTTATTTTATTAAATAAATTGTAGAATAATAAAAATTTACACCTCAGCAGCCTAGAGTACACATCATCACCCACGTCAGCATATACATCAATGATTTTTTTCCAGCTAGACAGTACAACCTCCACATAGGCGAGACTTAACGGACGAATTAACAGAATGTGACGGCGGGTACTCATTTGGGTTCAAAATAAAAGTATGGGTACCAAATTATGTGTAAAATAAATGTGTGGATACAACTTCTGGTATAATAAAAGTCTAGGTACTAGATTTGAAATGATCACAAAGTTTGGGTACTATTTTTGTCTTTATCCCAAAGAAAAACATCAATATCAAACAACAACCATTAAAGAAAAACGTCGACAAAAATAACACTTAAATCAATTGAATCAAATATCGATAATTTTGTGTTTCTTTCATAATGTTTCGTGTCGCGGTGTAAAAAAATAATTTATAAGTATTAGAGTAGTGTTTTTGTCACTCAAATGTCTTTTTGAGATTATATATTTTAACTAAAAAATAGCGGATGGCCCGCGGTTTCAGTTCGTATTTCGCGGGTGTTTTTGGTTCTTTCCGTATAGGTCGCTGCCCGCGCGGGCTTGACCCATACACAGCCTGCAGCCCGCATCAACATGTCTTGTCATTGGTAAGATAGGTAAGATGGACTTGGGCTTTGCTGGTAAGTAGTTGGGTAATACAAAAATAATATTTTAATAGAAAAAACATTATAAGAAATGAATTATTTATATTAAAACATGACTTCTTTTTTTTTTTTTTTTTTTGATAAAAGAGCCAAAGACTATAGATTAAGGATGAAGCAAATCAAAGTAACTAGAGTTCAAAACAGGAGTACAACCCAACAAACATAAAGCATCCGCTCCCACAGGCGGGTGAAAGTGATAAAATTTACAATCCTGCAAACATAAAACATGACTTTCAATTATAGTTTTCACTAGTTTTAATTCCTGAACTTTCCATTTTTTAGACTTTAGCCCAACAGACTTTCAATTATAGTTTTCACTAGTTTTAATTCCTAAACTTTCTATTTTTTAGACTTTTTCACTAGTTTTAAAACCTGAACTTTCTATTTTTTAGACTTTAGCCCAACTTACCTGTTAAGGATGGTTGCAACTCGTCAACGTCGACTTCGTTTTTTAGGATCGTGAAACGAACTCTGAGTGACACGGCTACATATAATGGCTTGGGCTTCCACTACTAAAAGGTCAACCTTATTAGTAGAGTTTCACTTGCATCATTATATGTAGCTCGTTCACTTTATATTTAACCGATGTGGGACTCTTTTAGTCACCACTTCAACAACCCTGCTATATGTTCTCACCATTCTTAAATTCTAAAGAATGATCTCGTTTTAGTTTTGAACCCAAAATCAGTTATGCACGAGTAGTCAATATATAATATTCTTATAATAAGTTAGTTAGTATCCTTCACACATGATTGCGAGATAAAAAATAAATATATCACATCAACTAATTCTGTTTTTTAATTTTCTCAAACAAAAAATAATGATGAGATGAATTGACTAATAAAATAGTTTAAGAGTCGTGTGAAATTAACCCCATAATCAATACAACGTTAACAATCAATGTATATTCCAACGGATATATATTCTTTCGCAAAAAATGAGACCATTCAGACCAGACATTCCAAGCTTTGGGGCATGAGAAGAGCAAATGGTGATAATCTTCAAATGCACTTTTGGTTGCATAAAGAGTAAAATGGCATAGCAATGGGAATTTCTAAGCAATGCCACCATTTTATGTAGTATTAGAGAAAACATATAAATTAGGAAGTGTATCCTATCCAACAACTATAAAAGGATTGTGAAAGACTTTATTATGTTAAGGTAAAATATTCAATTTAATCCCTAGCTATACCTTCGTGTTTTGATCTCAATTTGATTCGTGAACTTTTTTTAACAAAAACTTTGGGGCACAAGAATAGCAAATGGTTATAATCTTCAAATGGTTGGTTGCATAGAGAGTAAAAAGGCACATGGCAATGGAGCTTTCGAGGGTTCTTAAATTCTTCTAGAAAACACATAGTTTGAAGGAAAATAAATATTATGTAAAAAAATATCATTCATTTTCTTGTGTTATAAATCGTGACCATTGAATTTTTATAAACAATCATAATGTATTTTATTATGACAAAAATTATATGGTAGATTGGACTGTCATCTCAACTGTGTAAAAACACGTGTCGCTTACTACATGCGTCAATCAAATATATGAAATGAAAACATCTTAAGGTGGAGATCATTGTTCAAGAACTTGCGGTTTAGCTATATATACACGGCTTAGCTCTGCAAGAAATAAGAAACTAATTAACCATATGTGCTACTAAAATATGAAATATGATGTCAAATAAATTTTGTACTACTAAAATATGAAATCAATTAACGAGAATAATTTATTTAAACAATTTGCAAATACAAAAGTTAGTTTTTTTTGTTTAAGTGACCCCAGTACCCTAGTGTTGAGCTTGTAGGTCATGACTGGAAGCGGCTCCCAAGAAACCATCACCACCTTGTTTCGGATCTGAGTGATATCCTCATCCTCCTATTTATCTAAAGCTTTGATTAAACGTTGCTCTATTAGTTCGAGTTGGGCTTCGATTAGACATTCTCTTTGGTGTTGTTGTTGAGCTTCGATAATTAGCTGCAGTTGGTATGGAGTTTGAGACCGCCGGAGATGAAGTGGAGGTGAGAGTGGGAGTGAAGCTGGTGGAAGAATACAGTGAGCAATGTACATAATGATACTTACAAGAATGGAAAGCTGTGTTTTGATGGTTTCCCTTTATAGTAACGGTTGGAAACTAAATGCATTTACATATACAAGTGTTCGGTATTATTACTTATTACTATTTCGAATTGAATTAGGAATGAATTATTCCTTACTGAACAAGGATAGATATTTTGAAGCGCAAAATAATTAATTTGGATGAGACTTTCTGTTTTTAGGAAACTTTCTGTAAATATTAGAAGATAAAAAATTATTTATTTTTGTAAAAAAAGAATCGTATTTTCGTCCGGGTCAGTCTGGGTTGACCATGTTACTCAACATTACTCTTTATTTAAGTTAAAATTATTTATTATTTTTTCAAAATATTTTGTCATACAATTTTCACATAAACATATATTAACGGAAATTTTTAACACCGTTAGTGTTGATCACCTATTTGTACAATATTAATAGTTCATGTATCACTCGTGTGTTTGTATAGGAGTAGGGAGGGTGGGTTGGTTGTGCTCAATGGACCTGGCCCATGTCGAGGCCTTGACGATAAAGGAGGCTCTCAGTTGGATTATTGGCCAAGGTTGGCGAATCTTGGTTGTTGAGGCAGATGCACTTAAGGTCATTAGAGCTTTGCAAATCGGAAGGGAGGTTGACGCCAGTGCCTCAGGTTTGATCTATGAGACATTCTTTATTTGGCTCGGTTTTGGTAGTTTACGATTTTCCCATGTTAAGAGGTCGGCTAATAGTGTTGCACACGAGTTAGCTAGATCGTCTAGAGTTGTAACAAGGCCTATTGGATGGTTGGGGTCAGATTTTCCCATTCCCATCACAGATTTGTTGGATATTGATTTGATTGCTTAATAAAGCTTTGTTATGCTTTCCCTAAAAAAAAATACTTCATGTATCTATTTGTACAAAGTTTGACAAAGTAAATCTATTTGTACATTTAGTGAAATTTCATGTCGGAGGAATATGTATGTCTCAATAATAAATAACGACAAAATAAAACATTTACCTTTTGTGGATACAGATAAGTAATAACAAATTAAATGAAAACTGAAAATCAAATCTTATAGAGGATGCTAATAGTACTAGTGGAATTAATTAATAAAAAATAATTAATTGTTAATACAGAAGCTAGGTGAGGTAGACCAGCTGGTACTGTCGGCATTCAAACAGGCATTACCCATAACACACAAAACCTCTCTCTCTACTATTCTCTGTCCATTAATTTAGGAGAGAGAAACTAAAACCATAATAGAGTTATCAATATTTATTTTGTCTTAAAATAATTATATATTATATTTTTATAGTTATTTTGTTATTTTTTTATATACAGACGGGTGCCGAAATCCTATCTTACATAAAATTTGAACTCATGATCTCCTACGTGAAGATGTGTGTTTTGACCATTGTGTTATCCCATAGGGAATGATATATTTTTATAGTTGTTCGTTATGCTAAATTTGCCTATGATTTTCTTTTATACAGAGAAAGTTTTTATATTGAATTTATAACAAAAAAAAATACATGTAACTAAAAAATAAATAAATTGAAATTAAAACAAAACATGTAGTTAAAGGATTACCAATAATCAGTTATTGGTTATCTGATTAACTACTTTACTTTTTTTATGTGGTTAGATTAACCATATAAATATTTATAAATAAAAGAAACAATTATTTAATTATTATATTTTTGTTCCTTTCTCAGAATTACACAGAGTATAGAGAAGAAGAGAGTAGAGTGAAAGAGAAAAAAGAGAGCCAAAGAGAGAGCAACAAAACACCAAATGCATCAATATTTTCTGGAAATCAGTATCAAAACCAAATCATTCAATCCAACCAGAAACTTCCAATTCGCGTCTGATCCGCGGAATCCATGACGACACCAACCGTTCGGAGATCCAAGCAAGCTTCTGTGAAGTAGCTGAGATTCGTCAATGGCGTGACGCGAATAGCATTCGATTTCTTGATTCTGAAGCTATTGATTGTTAGGGCATTTCGTGAGTTTTCGATTTCGGAGCTGCGAGCGAGCGACTATGGAGTCTCGGATGGATCACTACGAGATCATGGAGCAGATCGGCCGCGGAGCTTTCGGCGCCGCCATTCTTGTTCACCACAAAATCGAGAAGAAGAAGTACGGTTCTCTCTACCTCTCGCTTCCAATTTGTGTTGTTTTTTTTATGTGATTGAGATCTGATCTTGTGAGTTTTCAGGTACGTGCTGAAGAAGATCCGGCTGGCTCGGCAGACGGAGCGGTGCCGGAGATCTGCTCATCAAGAGGTTAGGCTCAGAGCTCGGTTACTGATACTTCTGATATGATTTAGTTTTTTGGAGTACTTGATTTTGCCTGCAGCTTGTGTATTTATGGTAGTTTCCTGACATTTTGGTTTATAGATGGCTCTTATTGCTCGAGTCCAACATCCTTACATTGTTGAATTCAAGGAAGCTTGGGTTGAGAAGGTATGGCATCGAAAAATGTTTATTTCCTCAAATGTCAAATTACTAATTTCTCAATCAATTCTCTGTTTGCCGTTTGTCCAAGTTGTGCTGAAATAGGAAGTTGTTTACTTCTGATGTAGGGTTGCTATGTTTGTATTGTTACTGGATACTGTGAGGGAGGAGACATGTGAGTTACTGACTATTGCAATATATTTGGTTGATGGTGTTTTGCTTAAATGATCATATAATAATATATATTTTTATTTGTAGCATTCTTGATGTTTGATTCTTTGACAGGGCTGAGTTAATGAAAAAAACGAATGGAGTATATTTCCCGGAAGAGGTATTCTCGTCTTTTCATATATTACTTCACCTATTTGTTTCCTTCCTTTTTTGTTCAAGATGCAAGTTTTAGAGTTTAGCCTATGGTATTATTACTTATACTTATCTTTGAAATTGTGATCTTTGCTTAGAAACTCTGCAAGTGGTTTACGCAACTGTTACTTGCTGTTGAGTATCTGCATTCAAATTATGTCCTGCATCGAGACTTGAAAGTATGTTTTATAGATATCTGGATCAGCAGTCATTTTATTTCTGTTTTTCTTTTGTAACATCTGAAGATTGTATGGACTCATTTGTTTAGTCCTCTGTATTGGCAGTGTTCCAATATCTTCCTTACTAAAGATCAGGATGTTCGACTTGGTATGTTGTTTTTTTTATTAAGTCATAAAGCATTTTACTCTAATTGAGGTTTTAGTCATTGTCTGAATCTCTGCTTTAGTATGTTTTCGACCTTATCATCTTTTTTCCCCTCTTTATGTTCAGGTGATTTTGGGCTTGCTAAAACGTTGAAGGCCGATGACTTGGCTTCTTCAGTATGTGCTATGCATTACTTTTTTCTTTTCTCTAACTTAGCTTTTAGATTGTAACCGTACCTGTTCTAGTATATTATTTGTGTTCCTAGGTGGGTTCATAGTCATTTGTATTTTTGGTTGCAGGTGGTTGGAACTCCCAATTATATGTGCCCTGAACTGCTTGCAGACATTCCTTATGGCTTCAAGTCTGATATTTGGTCTTTAGGTGAGCATTTTTATGGACTTTAACAGCATAGTTATAGCTATATGATGTATTGAAGGATGTAACCAATATTGTTCTTTGTTGACCAGGATGCTGTGTGTATGAGATGGCTGCTCATCGCCCTGCTTTCAAAGCTTTTGTAAGATATCTCATGGTTCTCTTATCCCCATTATATGAATATGAGATAATTTTTAGGGAATACTGTTATATCTGTATGAAGTTTGTTGGATATTTTGACAAAACATCCCTGTTACGTATTTATTGAATCAGATATGATTTCAGAAAGTGGTCACTTTCTTTAAGTTTTGCTGCCGTGTTACCCATTTGCCTTGTCATTTCTTCCGCCCTTCAGAAGTTGTCAATATCTAAAAATTGTGTTTTTGATGTTTTTCATGAAGGCTTTCTGTAACCAAATTTTGTTATGCTAGTAGCACTAATCCCACGATCTACAAATCTGCAAGTTCTACTTATTACAATTTATTTTTATTGGAAGTTAATGTTGATTTACATCTGTTTTCAGGATATGGCGGGATTGATTAGCAAGATCAACCGTTCCTCAATGGGTCCTCTGCCTCCCTGCTATTCCCCAGCTCTGTAAGTCTCATTTTGCTGTAGTTAAGTATGTCATTCTTAAAGAGAGAGTTTTGAATCTGATATTTTTCCCTCTCCTTGAAAAACTTGAACCAACCTATTTATGGGGTCCGAGGATAGTTCAAGTTGTTTTTATTACTTATGCTTTTTTAGGTGAACCAAGTATATGAAGGTCAAGCTAGGGGTTCTAGGATAGAATACCTGAGGGAGGGAGGTAGGTACTGAGAAGTTTATGTCAGTTCACGTATACTTTTGTTCTCTGGAAGTTTTCTTGCAGTCCATGTTCACAGATGTGTACCAAAAGGAAGAATAATGTATGAATGCATATTTTCTTTGACTGTGCCATTCTCTGAGATCCCAATGTTGGTGTACAGTGTACTGTGGCCATACATACTACTCTATCTGTTCCAACATGATGTCCACTTGCACTAAAGAAATTGTTCCAAAATTGAGTGTCCACTTTCCTTTTTGGTATGATAGTAATGCAAGAATTACCAACAATGTACTTAATACAAGTTATAACTCATTGAGAATTTTACAACTAGAGCATGTGAGAGCATAAAGGGTAAAGTTCAACCGTGACTAACTTATTCTTAATTTCACATAAATAAAAAGCTGGAGACTCATTTTGGGATGAAAGGGGTATATTTCATTTTAGAATGTGTAAGAAACATCTCCTGTGGATTCATTTACCATGTTAGGTACATAACATGTGCATAGTGAAGTTGGTATTTCCTTTGTGGGACTTTGTAGGGGTATTGAGATTTGAGATAAGTCAGAAAAGACAAGGGCTTCCAATACTTAGGAATTAGGGTTTGTAATGCCAGTTTTCTCCTGCATTACCTCAATTCCTTGCTTTGTACTTATATGTAGCATGAAAGCTCATTTTTCTATGTTATAAACACAGGAAAACCCTTATCAAGGGTATGCTAAGAAAGAACCCTGAGCATCGACCAAATGTAAGTCTTCCTCTGGAGTAATCTGTGGCAGCTAACTTTGAGATTTCTTTGCCAGCTTAGCTTCATCTGAACAATATTCTCTTTGGCCAGGCATCCGAGATTTTGAAGCACCCTTATTTGCAGCCTTATGTTGAACAATATCGTCCATCCTTCACTGTGTCGTGTTCTCCAGAGAAGCCTATTTCTAGTGCTCGTTATCGGAGAAATATGGCTGAAAGCCAAAACAGCAATAGTTCTAGCAGTGACAAAGACAGTCTACATTTCAGCGAGAAAATTATAACAGCAAATTCACCAAACTGTAATCATAAAGGGACTGACACGGATTTAGCTTCCATTGATGATGATGAAGATGGCTCCGAACAGCGCTTTACAACTGAAGAAGAGAAAGGCCCCCAAATTTGCAGTGTCAAAATGGATGAACAAGACATGATGAAACCCTCTCATGAGCAGGGATTCAATGCTGAATCAAAGCAACCAAAAACTATTAAAAATATTATGATGGCTCTAAAAGAAGGAAAAGTCAGAGAAAGTTCCCCGATGAGAAGCAATCGATCAAAGGCTAGTGGTGTGTCAACCCAAAGAACTAATGTTGAGATACCCTCTAAAATACCCAAACCCAGTGCTGTTTTTCCTGGTCTCAAATCAAATGTAGACACACCTGCTGTTGGACCCGCAAAGGCAACCCCTGACTCTGCAAAACGGGTTCAGGGATCACAAATTCCGAAGCATCAGGTATAATTACGAGATAATCTAATGTTGCTGATGTTTTTCAGTTTTAAACTAACACTGAACAAAGCCTTTCATTTCATGTTTTTTCCTCACAGATACCTGTTATTGACTCCTCACCGAAGACTAAACCCAGGCACGATGGCGTTCATCCATCTGGTCCTGTGAATCATGTTGAAGACGGAGCTCCTGCAAAGCTAAGGCAAAGAACCCCTCCTTCCAATATGGCTCGACGATCATTTTCAGGACGGCTGAGACAAATTGGGCTTGATGTTCCAAATTCAGTGAGCAATGGTGTAAAGTTGGGTCCAAATAAGGTAACTCATGATCCTGAAAGTAATGGTCACCATACCCATGTAACACGGGAGATCAAACAAGAACCTAAGGCTCTTGTTGGGGCTTCCAAGGGAATGCAAACAGATAGCAGCAACTCTGTCTCGTCATCAGTGTCTATGCAAGGATTTGAGCTTTGTGATGATGCAACGACTCCTTTTATTGATATGACTGAACAGATACTAACTAATCACGAGAGAGTCACCAGCACCGAAAAGTTAGAATCACATCCACATAGCTGCTCGCCTGCTTCCCATTCGCACCTCAAGAGACCTGAAAATATGTCTGAGGAACACCACGAGTGCAACGATAGATCTTCAATGTGCTCTGTTGGAGACTCCGTATCCTTCTCGGATCCTCTCTCTGTCTCCGCTGGTAATAAAAAGGAGAGTTCAAGTGTTCCTCTTCATCTCCCAAATGCATGTCCCGAAGAAATATATGTTTGTAAAGACGATGACCCTGTAAGCAGGCCTGGTAGTGGGTCGGATACAAAGCTCCAGCCGAATCTTACATCCACATCAGGTGGGGATGACAAGTTCACTGTTAGAGAGCTTTTATCATCAGCAACAGATTCTATTCCTTCCATTACCTCTCCAATTTCACCAACCCAAAAACCTTTGCAGCCAGACAAAGTAACCGTTCTGCAGAGTCCAACAATTGAAAAGCCATCTCCCGCTCAGCGTCCCCCAGCTTTTGATGATGTCATACATGTTATACGGCACAGTAGCTTCCGTGTTGGAAGCGAGCAGCCAGTGATGGAAACAATGGAGATGGGGGTTCAGAATGTGGATGTTGGGAAGTTGATAAATGTCGTTCGGGATGAATTAGAGATGAGAAACACAGCCTCTCCAGCGACAACTAAATCATTGAATTGCTCTGAACCCATGACGTCAAAATCATGCGCTTGTGATCATTCTGGTGCCATAGAAATGGATGTGAGAAACCCCGTGGCTTTGAAATCAAACATTTCTGACAATTCTGGTGCTGTAGAAATGGATGTGAGAAACCCTAACCCATCAGTTCAAAGATCGGATTCCCCTGAGACACCAACACCCAATTCTTCTCAAGCGACCGAAGAGGAAGCACCGGTGAAGGAAATATTAGACGTCAAGTCTTTTAGGCAGAGGGCTGAGGCTCTCGAAGGGCTATTAGAATTGTCAGCAGATTTGCTTCAGAACAATAGATTGGAAGAACTCGCAGTCGTTTTGAAGCCTTTCGGGAAAGATAAGGTTTCC
>JAYMTF010003472.1:0-15139 GCA_036897485.1 Pelargonium nanum | reverse complement strand
ATATATTATTTTTGTTAATTAGTAGTGCTGATTATCAATGTTGATTGACTCCAGATAAGTTGACACTTGACATCACTATGAGTTTTATTAATTTATTTATTTTATTGTTTCTGTGGCTTTAGGATACTGATTGTGAATTGTGATAGGTTGGTTGCTAGCTAATTGCTAGATTCATTATTAATATTTATTTGCACTTTACAAATTGATTATATTATCCTTCATCTTCCAAACGTCACTTGCTACCATTATTGCAAGGTGTGTCTATATATATATATATAGAAAAAGTATTAAACTGAATTAAAACCGACTATTTATTGTACATCAATTTGCTTATCTTATACTCTTAGTTCTTGTCATTTGGGCACCTTCAGGCTTCAGCTTCGGAGACATAGTGAATTCTAATACCAGTATTTGTTACAATACCGTTAAACTACTGATTTAATCTAGTTCGGAGATTAGTCACAGTTAATACTCATCGCCCCTTCTTATAGACGTGTTTAGTGAGGATCGAACTCGAGAGCTCTTCCTACAATCTCAATCTGCATTGCCAACTGGGAACTACCTTTCTTTTTGCTACTTAATTAATATTTGCGTTGCTGTCTATATGCATACTTGAGTCTTAATTTATGTCAAGTTGTGTATGGGTCCGTGGATGTCCATTGGTTTTTATTGGCATAGCTGAATAAGTCAATCCATAACTAATTTATTTTTTGTTGTGGAAATCAAATACTCCACCATTTAATTGAATTTATTTATATATTTGTAAAACAAGTTGTAAGCTTCAGACATTAAAAAAAATGATACGAGGCAACAACATAAAAACTGCAATAATAACTACTCGTAAAAGGTAACATGAACTAACTTAACTAAATGAATATAAAGCTGGAACTGATGTTGATTGGTTCGTATATATATAGACTTTGGACTCACAAGATTAGAATGATTAGAAGATGATTGCTTCAACTATTTTCTATTTTCACTTGGGGATGAGAGTGAATTTAAATCTTCCACTCCATTAGGGCTCCCATTTTGTTTAGATGATTTTGGTCATTCTAGGTTGTGTATGTGAACAAGATATTGGAGCATAGCATGGTTGTGCACCGCATCGAATCGGCCGTACGGATACACAATGAGCAAAATATCGATTTTCAGGTGAGCACACTCGAACAATCGTGCAGTATCATCGAAAGTTGATCAATAATTCGAATGAGCAATGCGTTCGCTTGGCCTCAAATGGGCGTGCAACGTAATTGGTTCACCTCATATCGTACACACGACCATGCACTAAACGCGAATGGTCGTGTGCATACACTAATAGGCATTCATCATCCTTTCTATTTTGTGTGTTTTAAACCTAGGGTATAAAAGAGTTATTCCTAATTGTATTCCAATGTGTGAGAGAATCAACCTTTGGGGGAGAGAAAACACGAGGGGGTAATGAGGCTATATGTGTGCAAGATTTCTATTGTATGAATTGAACTCTGTAATTTTGAGGATCATCAATACAATCTTTCAAGCGAACTAGGCGCTGTTTTTATTATATACCCACTATTTCCTTATTTCTATTTTGAGAAAGATTAAAAAATCAGTTAATATGATAAATACACTTTTGTATCTGCGTAATCATGTCTTATAACAAACTTAAGTTATATTGACTAACTTATTATAAGAATTATCGACAATTTATGCATAACCAACTTCTACAAAAGTACATATTTTGAGACTATAAAAATAACATGACACTTAGTTTAAGACGTTAAAGTATAATTTTTTTTCTACTTTAAATAGTTAAATCATATAAATATATGTTTATATTGGTGTTGGTTCATAGTATTTTCCTATCCAAATACTATAATTAGTTACATAACTAAGAGTGACAAGGAAGGATGAGTCATGATTGGAATTGGGAGGAGACAAGAAAAGAGGAGAGAGAGTCCACCTTGACTTGAGAGTTGGGACGAAGAAGAAGAAGCGAAGAGAAAATGGAGAAAAATCTTTCATACAAATCTATTAACTAAAGGTTTTTCTCTCTGTTTTGTTATATCTTGTCCATTTCCCAGAAAACCACTTTCCCGGAAAATCCCACTTTCATTCTACTCAACTATGCCCATTCTCCTTTTCCAGGTATTTCTTCCTCTCACCATCTTCCCTAATTGCTTCAATTTATCATAGATTGCTCAATTTTTGTTATAGCTTAATTCAACAATTTGGTACTATGGTTCTGGATTTTGGTTTTGCTTCTGTCTTTTTTTATGCTAGTAGAACTATGAAAATTCTCGAGTAAAAAGATTATGTATTTGGCCATTTCTTGTTCTCATTAAATCAGAGTTGAGCTAGAACTGATTGCGAAGATTTAAGTAATGTTTTCGCCTACCTCAATTTCACTGCACGTGTGGAGTGTTTGATGGATTTTGTTAAGATTGAGTTGAAATTTGATGAGCATTTATATATTTTCAAGTCCATCACTTATGTTGAGTTTTTGCTGGATGTTATTGAAACTGGGTTTCTGATTTTTTTTAACGCTTTATTTGCTGTTTAAGAAAAAGGTTTTGGGTATGCTGAAGTAGGCCTTGCTTGGGTGTTTTGGTTTGTGAAAACATCTTGTGGTTATTATTTTCGTCTGCAATGGTTCTCTAGAAACACTTTTTTGTTCATTATGTTATTCATTGATAATTAATGTTTTATTGGTGAAGATCTGTGTCTATTCGTTTTTCTGCTCTTTTGGATAGAAAACATCTTAATCAGACCCTTAAACTCACTTTCTACTCTCAGCTCCCAGACACATTTCCATGTTGTTTTCTGTTAACAGAGAATTGGGTAAGTTTAGCTGATCACATTGATACTGGCACATTCATAAGTTCTTGTTTTGTTTTCGACAACATAAAAAGTCTCATCCAAAAAGGTGCACTTTTTTAGAGGCTATAATAAGTATATTCAATATATTGTGATATCCATGATTTGGTATTTCATATTTCGTTTCTTGTTCCAATCCCATACTTGGTAGAATTAAACAATTCCTTTTAGTGCTTCCTATCCTCATCAACTGAATGACTGCTTAGTTCCATCTATTTTTTTAGATTAGAAGTTCTCAGCAAATAACTGTGACTGACTTATTGCATATGGGAACTGAATGTAGGCATTATATGAAATAAAATTTGTACGTGTTTGAACGTGACGATGAGGCCCTGGGCAATGTCAATATGGTCATCCTACACCTTGGGTTTTGTGTTTCTAATCAGAGTTTTCATCACATGAGAAAAAAGGATTCTGTTTCCTAGCTCTGTTGTGGTGTAGCATGACGACAGCAGTCAGCCTGGCTGCTAATATCATAGGTGCTCCAGCTTCAGAAGTTCTTTCTGAGACAGTAGAGATCATTCTTGAGCTTGTAGCTGCCGCTAACGATGTCCTCATCAAGAAGGAGAGTTTTAAGGAACTCACAACTTACATAGAAAAGATCGTCCCTGTATTAAAAGAGTTGAACAAGAAAGACATTGGTCATTCTGAGACTTTAAACAGTGCTATTCAAATTCTAAATCGAGAAATTAAGGCTGCAAAACAGTTAACACTGGAATGCAGCAAAAGAAACAAAGTATATCTCTTGATGAATTGCAGGACGATAGTTAAGCGTTTAGAGGATGCTACGAGAGAGATCAGCAGGGCATTAGGCCTCCTTCCTTTAGCCTCCTTGGATCTGTCTTCGGGAATTATTGAGGAAATTGGTAATGTTTGTGACAACTTGCGGAGAGCTGAGTTCAAAGCAGCTATAGCAGAGGAAGAGATTTTAGAAAAAATCGAATCAGGTATACAAGAGAGGAATGTCGATCGTTCATATGCCAATAATTTGCTGATTCTCATTGCCGAGGCTGTTGGAATTCCAAATGAAAGGTCAGCACTGAGAAAGGAATTTGAAGAATTCAAGAGTGAGATAGAAAATACCCAGCTTAGGAAGGACCAGGCTGAAGCTATACAAATGGCTCAGATTAGTGCCCTCTTAGAAAGGGCGGATGCTACCTCATCACCCAAGGAGAAAGAGATGAAGTATTTCACCAAGCGGAAATCCTTAGGTAGTCAACCACTGGAACCTCTACAGTCATTCTACTGCCCCATCACTCGGGATGTCATGGTAGATCCTGTAGAGACTTCTTCAGGACAAACATTTGAAAGAAGCGCAATAGAAAAGTGGTTTGCAGATGGAAACAATTTATGTCCCTTGACCATGACCCTTTTAAACACGTCAATTCTTCGTCCCAACAAGACTCTGCGACAATCAATTGAAGAATGGAAGGACAGGAACACCATGATTACAATTGCTTCTATGAAATCAAAATTATTGTCTGAAGAGGAGGAAGAAGTGCTTCATTGTCTGGGACAGTTACAGGATCTCTGTGAACAAAGAGACATTCACCGTGAGTGGGTAATATTGGAGAATTACATACAAATCCTCATAACACTTCTTGGTGCTAAGAATCGTGACATGAGAAATCGTACACTTTTTATCCTTTCCATTTTGGCAAAGGATAGCGATGATGCTAAGGTACCTCGCTCTTCAACTCTACCTATGATTATGCTAGTTTATTGTCTCCTTATGTTATTAAGGTGCTAAAGCAACAACTATATTTCAATTACAATATGACCGTGTATTCATGAACTGCTACCTTATAAGAATCTCCCTAGTTGGATTTAGGTGCTGTAAGTATGATATGTTAATAAGATCATGGATTTGGAAAGAATTAGGGGCTAACGTGAATGAGCAAATATATCTAAATACGGATAATGTTCCTCCTATTATTTTGTTACAAGAGTAAGCCTTGGTCAGTACTTAATCTTTCTTTTGGGTTCAGATGATATACTGTTTATATTTAATGAAGATACTTGCTGAAGTTTCTGTCATGGCATCATTTTTGGACCAATATCCATTCCATTGATGGGGTCTGTCTCCACCTTTCATCCAGAATAAATTTTGTTGCTGTATGGTTTTCTTGTAATTCATCTTTTCTGTAAACTACTATATGTGCAGGAAAGAATCACAAAAGTTGAAAATGCTATTGAATCTATTGTTCGTTCTCTTGGACGTCGTATTGAGGAAAGAAAATTAGCAGTTTCGTTGCTGCTGGAATTATCAAAATGTGCTTTGGCAAGAGACTGCATTGGGAAGGTTCAAGGTTGTATACTTCTTTTAGTGACTATGTCAAGTAGTGATGATAGTCAAGCTGCCAGACAAGCTGAAGAGCTTCTACAAAACCTCTCATTCTCTGATCAGAATATAATACAGATGGCTAAAGCAAATTATTTTAAATATTTTCTGCAGCGTCTTTCCTCAGGTTTTGTTCTAAATTGTGTTTACCTTTAAGCGTTGGGTGTGTATTCATGTATGTTACCATACTGAAATATCCGAATGATTTTTACAGTAAAAAATACTTTTTTATCTGCTCATATCTTGAGCTGATAAGCGTGTTTTGGTGTTACAGTATTTGCTATTATATATTGTAGTAAAAAAATGATGGCATATGTGAAATAGAGATTAAAAACAAGGTTTTAAATACTTGAATTTTTATGTAAAACTGTTCTAAAACTTGTCTGAAAGCTTCTAATTAGTTAGCCCAAAGTACTGGTTTCATTTTATTATTATGGTTATTTGATATATTTGGATTAATGTGGTAGAAGAGCTAAACATTTTGTCATACAAATTATATGTTTGGTCCAAATAGTTCAGGAAAATTAAGAAGTGGATATTGGTATGATCTTTATAAATGTCTTTTGTTGTATGCTATAACTTGTCCAAGGCTTTAGGCTAATGAATTAGAAGTGCACATTTTACTAATAATTTGAAATGTCATTAAGAAGTTCTACAAGTCTTACCTTTAATTCATGGGGATTCACATGTGCAGGACCAGAAGACGTCAAAATGATAATGGCAACAACTTTGGCAGAAATGGAATTGACTGACCACAATAAAGCATCTCTCTTTGAAGGTGGTGTACTTGCTCCACTTCTTCATTTGGTTTCACATGGAAACATTCATATTCAGAAAATGGCTGTTAAAGCTCTTCAAAACATCTCAAGTCTACCGAAGAACGGCCTGCAGATGATTAGAGAAGGTGCAGCCGTTCCACTGCTTGACCTTTTATTTCGTCATAGCTCAGCATCTTCTAATTTGCGTGAAGAAGTTGCTGTCACAATTATGCAACTTGCCATATCAACCGTGTCTCAGGATCCTGGTTTAACAGAAGTGTCATTGTTGGAATCCGATGAAAAAATTTGCATGCTTTTTTCTTTAGTTAGCCTGAATGGGCCTGGCATACAGCAAAGCATTCTCAGGACTTTTAACGCCTTGTGCCATTCTCCCTCTGCCGCAAATATCAAGAACAAGTTAATGCAGGTATGCATATCTTGTGTGAAACACAGACATACACAGAATTTACCTCATTATATTGAATATTAATTTAGAAAATCGAAAAGTTCTTTCTATTGATGCATGAAACCTTCACTAAAAATGTAAGTATAAATTCTTGTACTAGGTAGTGAGAAGGCCAGAGACAGGGTAGTCTTACATGAAATTGGCAGTGTAGGGCCAAGATTAGAAGGGCCATCAAGATATTCTTTGTACCATGAATAACCTTGGGCTTAAAGCCTAAAGCAATAATACATGCATAACTTTATTTAAAAGTTAGGAACCCTAGGCTTAAGGCCCAGGGTAAGGGAGTAGCAACCTGTATGATAAGCTTGAATGGAGCATGGCACTAATAATAGGGAACTTTTGAAGAGACCTATGCAGTTTAATATATTCGCTTTGTGTGATATCATACTTGCTAACTATCATTTTTGTTGGATATTATATCATTTAGTGCTGACATGTGATGTGCTGGTGTAATTACAACTACAGAGCTCAGCTGTGCAAGTGTTGGTTGCCTTATGTGAGCGTGATAACACAGATGTAAGAGCAAATGCTGTGAAGCTGCTCTGTTGTTTGGTAGAAGGTGGAAACGAAGCCATCATCCTGGAGCATGTTGATCAGAAGAGCATTGAAACCTTAGTTAGGATCATCAAATCTTCTGGTGATGAGGAAGAAATTGCTTCTGTAGTTGGTATCATCTCTAACCTTCCACAAGATCCTCAGATGACTCAGTGGCTTTTGGATGCTGGAGCACTGCCTACCATCATCAGTTTTCTCTCTAATGACAAGAAGTATGATGTCCATGAACATCAGTTAATTGAGAATGCTGTGGGGGCCATATGTCGTTTCACTGCTTCCACAAACCAGGAATCTCAGAAAAAAGCAGCTGAAGCTGGCGTTATACCTGTGCTGGTACAGTTACTTGACTCTGGCACACCCCTGACTAAAAAACATGCTGCTGTTTCACTTGCTCGTTTTTCAGAGAGCTCATCTCAGCTGAGCAGACCTGTACCTAAGCATAAGGGATTCTGGTGCTTTTCTGCTCCCCAAGAAATGTGCTGTGTGGTTCATGGGGGAATATGTACCATTGAATCATCATATTGCCTCGTCGAGGCTGATGCATTGGGCCCCCTTGTGAGGGTCCTTGCGGAACCAGATCCTGCAGCCAGCGAGGCTGCTTTGGATGCATTGTTGACTTTAATTGACGGTGTGAAATTGCAAAGTGGTAGTAAGGTTCTTGCAGAAGCCAATGCCATGCCACTAATAATAAGATTTCTCAGTTCCCCTTCCCCCAGATTGCAGGAGAAAGCGCTGAATGCTTTAGAAAGACTTTTCCGGCTGGTGGAGTTCAAACAAAAGTATGGATCCTCAGCTCAGATGCCTTTAGTTGATTTGACTCAGCGGGGAAGCAGTAGTGTGAAGTCACTGGCAGCCAGAATACTTGCTCACCTGAATGTGCTTCACGACCAGTCTTCTTATTTCTGAGGGAACTCGTGACTTTATGCCTTTATCCCATTTGTATTACCAGGATTCTCTTGGGCGCTGAGGAGCTGATGGCCTGGCACAAATGTGCACATCCATCAACGTGTGCAGGATAATGCATCATGAGTACGTATGGAGTTTTTAACTTCAAAGGAAAACACCTCTCTTCTCGGTTTTGAATGTGCATCATTTGATTTGATTTCCATCTGGAAGGTTAAAACAAGACTCTCACCTTGCATGCAGTTGGTGCCTGGTTTATGTGCCATTTTGGAGGCATGGGATTGCATGGTTCTTGTGGCTCATGCATATCAAAAGCTATGATATTTGTTATGTATAGTTAAATTAAGGTGTACTAATTTTTTCAGTGCATAAAGATAATTCATTGTAAGTTGATGTACAAACTGAGGTCATTCTTTATTAGAATTGAATTCTTTAGTATCATTCATATAACAGGTTTTGTATTGATACAATTCATTTCTTCTGAAACTTAAATTAGAGTAGCAAAGAAAATGTGAGTGATGTCTTTCCTTTCCCAGATGGATCAAAGACAACAAGTATATAAAAGAATAGTTAAGAAACAAGGTCCACAAATCACAATGATATAGCATCTATGCTGTCTTCTCTTTCTTTGCTTTCCTTCTTTGAAGCCTTCCCATGAATTTGAGGAGCTCGTCGACAAGAATAACAGGAGCAGACACCAAAATGACCAGAAACCACTCGTTCAAAGTCAGCGGGACAATACCAAACACGTCTGCTAGGATTGGGACGTAGAGGATGAGGCAATGAAGTCCAAACGAAACGGACATAGCAACCAAAAGCCAGGGGTTTCTCCAAGGTGGCATCGTCACCAAGCTGTTGTCTTCCGAGAGGGCATTTAAGGAGTTGAACATCTCTATTGAAACCAGAACAGAGAGTGATAGAGTCATAGCCTTAACTTTACCGACAGTGAAGTAGTCACACGGGTTTGAAAATGCAATCATGCGATCCCCGCCAACCATAAATGGAGCTGCAGTGAAATTCGACCATGAGGGGCACTGTCCCCAGTTGCGAAGCTGAGATAGCTCAACAAGGGTATGCCCGTCATTCACAAGATTGATGCCCATGAACGAAGCTTGGGTGTACCACACGATGAAGATGCCAACAGTTGCAATGCCCACATACAAACCAATTATCTGCATTGACAAAGTTTCGTTTAGACATTATTAATGAGTTGGAGCTATCAAGACCGGCAAATTTAATTGAAGTTCAAATTTACTGAAAACATTTGTATGAATACTGACCAAGTAACGAAGAAGAACCCACGAGCTTAATAGAGCATCATCACTTCTGCGGGGTGGTTTCCGCATTATATCAACATCAGCAGGGTTAAAACCAAGAGCCGTGGCAGGTGGGCCATCAGTGACCAAATTCACCCATAGAAGCTGCACAGGAATCATACATTCTGGTATCCCCAGAGCAGCAGTTAAGAAGATGGATATTACCTCTCCAACATTAGATGATATCATATACCTGCACATTAAGGAAATATTAAATACATTGTGAGCCATTCAAAAGCCGAAAAGATAAAAAACTAAAGGGGCACCTGATAAAAGCTTTCATGTTATTATAGATTGAGCGCCCCTCTGCAATAGCTGAAACAATGGTACTAAAATTATCATCTGCCAAGACCATATCTGAAGCCTCTTTCGCAACCTGGAATGTCAAAGCGCGAAGAGATCAAGTCAAGACAAGCAGCCAAGGTTATTTTTTATACAAAAAAGGTATGCACAAGTTACTTTCAAGGGTCCGAATATTAGTAATGATTGCTAAACAGTCTTTGCTACCCAGTATGTTTGGGATAAAGCACATGGTGCTTTTGAAATTTTCACTTAGTCAGATTAAGATGCGGAAACAATTTCTAGGACCCCCAACAAAGAAAAGAGATAAATGAATCCAATGAGTAAAGGACAATGCACATAGCAAGTTCGCAGCAGTGTGAAGGTGTAATTATGTGTTACCTCTGTTCCGGTAATCCCCATGGCAATTCCAATATCAGCAAGTTTAAGTGCAGGTGCATCATTCACACCATCGCCAGTCATTGCCACAACCTCTCCCATCTCCTTCAGCATCCTCACAATTTCTTGCTTATGTCTAGGCTCAGCGCGAGAGAAAACCTTTCCTCCAGGTTTTGACAAAATTTCAACTTGTTGTGAAGAGGAAAGGGCCATGAACTCTTTACCTGTATAGCTTCTCCCTCTAAGATCCTCGTCCCCAGAAAACAATTTGATTTCCCGACAGATAGCTTCAGCTGTCGACTTATTATCTCCAGTTATAACCATAACTTTAATTCCAGCTTCTCCACAATCCTCAATTGCTTTATGAACTTCTTCACGAGGAGGGTCCTGCAGAGTACGATGTTAAACAAAATCTTCACTTGCAAGTTTAACAATTGAAAATTTGACAAGAGGGTAAAAGTGCCTAACATTTACTCACCCTTAGTGCAACCACTCCTACGAAAACCAAATCATTTTCAATGGAGGAGTAGCAAGATGGATCGAGCAACTTCTTGTGGGCAGGATGACTCTCAGAATAGTAATCTGAAAATTCACCAAGTTCATCTTTATATGCCATTCCCAAACATCGCAGTCCCTTTGAGCTCATGTCCAAGAGTTTCAATTGTAAAAGTTCCCTACAAGATTCATCTATAGGAACAATGGATCCATCTGCAAGTTGTACATGTGAACTGCGCTCCAGTAAACTCTCAACAGCACCCTGAATGTTCCGAGAATCAAATAACTTGTAGATATAGTATTTGACAAAAATATTATGACATTGATGAATAGAAAATTCCGTTTAGCATCTTTTCAATAAAATATAAGCAAAAACATCACTAGGAGGAAACTTCATAGAGCAGTATCAAGTTTATAAGGAGTCATATTATTCCCAATGTAGACAAAGTTCACTCTGTCAAATTTCAGTTGCTCCAGTAAAAGTTCATTACAGGAAATCAGTTGATTTGATCAATTGGGAAGTAAGCATCTGGCTTTCCGTACACTTAGATAGTTTTGTAAAGATTGAAGAGTGATTCTACCATCAAATGTAACTCACAATGTCTTTTTCAAACCAAGATGTTAACAGCACATTAACTAATAACTCCATTCTTTAAATTCTCTTTCAAACAAAAGCTGGCATGAAAATAAAAAAATGTCACCTTAACAAGAAGTCGATTATGCCCTGTGGGCTCCCTGACAATGACACTCATCGACTTTCGAACACGATCGAACTCCAATGTGGCAACCCTCTTTGATCTTCTTGCCCACCATTCACAGCAGCCTATACTCAGCAAACGTGTATAAGATTCAGGAGTTATGAAGTACTTTCAGAATACAATGTATAAAGTAAGCCAAAGGTTTCTGCTCACCTAATTTAACTGTGCTGTGATCAATCAAATAGTTTGCAGCAAGCTGTGTGTCGCGAATTTTGTTCCTGACTTTAGCATCTGGAACACCCATCTTTTCAACCAAAACCTTAAGAGCAGCCTCAGTAGGCAAACCTGAAGCTCGGAAGAGCCGGCCTTCTCCATATATCCCAGCATCATTGCACACTGCACATATTTCTGCCAATGCTTGCAAGTTAGCATCCATATTGTAGCACGTCCAGTCAACAATTCCACCATCGGTAGGATCATAAGTGGTTCCTTCAACACGAAAAATTCTTGAAGATGTTGTTTTCCCACCCAATGTGAAAAATTCTATCACAGACATCTGATTTGTAGTTAGAGTTCCAGTTTTATCAGAGCAAATCACAGTTGTGCACCCTAAAGTTTCCACACTTGGAAGCTTTCGCACAATTGCATTCTTCTGTGCCATTTTCCTGGTACCTAGAGCCAAACATGTAGTGATTACAGCTGGAAGACCTTCCGGAATTGCAGCAACTGCAAGAGCAACGGCTATCTTGAAATAGTAGGTACATTTCTCAAAAGAAAATTGAATATTTGTAGGCCACCCGTCCACAACATCCCATGACAGGAAATTTTTGTAGTTTATAATCCACACAATGAGACAAACAAGTCCAATTGCAGTTGTCAGTCTGCTGCCAAATTCATCCAGCTTCTTCTTCAAAGGAGTATCACTCTCTTCCAGCGATGCCTCGTGTATTTGCTTCTGGATCTTTCCAATTTCAGTGTTCATTCCAGTGCTAATTACAATGCAGATACAGCTCCCATTAACAACTGTTGTACCAGCAAAAACCATGTTTTCTTTAGCCTGTAACTCACAATCATCCATGAAAACTGCACTAGTGCCCTTCAAAACGGGCATGGCCTCTCCAGTCAATGAGCTCTGCTCAACTCTCAAAGTTGAAGTTTTTAAAGCTGCAACTCTCATATCAGCAGGGACTTTGTCTCCAACACGCAATTCCACTATATCCCCGGGGACAAGCTCCCGTGCAGGCAAGTCCGGTACAAGATACCCATCCCTCAAAACTTTCCCAGACTCGCATTGCATCTCCTTTAAAGCTTCAAGTGCCTTCTCAGCATTAGTCTCCTGCCAAACCCCAACTATGGCATTAAGGACCAGAATCAACACTATCACAAATGGCTCGACATATGCCTCCAACCCATTCTCTCCTTCCTCGCTTCCATGCATGTAAGCTAAAATGAATGATATAAATGCTGCAACTAAGAGAATCTTCACAAGCATATCATCGAATTGTTCTAATACCAGCCGCCATAAGGGTTTTCCCTTCTCTTTAGCTAGCTCATTCCAACCATACCTCTCGCGCTGCTTTTCAACCTCATAGCTGCTCAGACCCTTGTCTAGTTTCACATTGTACTCTTTCAAACACTGCTCAACTGACCAAGACCAAGCAGGGAATGGTTTCTCTTCCATTGTGAAATGTCAATCCAAAAAAACAGGATAAGTTCACTCCAAATCTTCTCAATAGCCCATATCAGATCCCTACAAGAGTATCCATAAATCATAACTCATAAATACACTGAAATTATGGAGTGAATTGCAAATAGTAGAAGGATAAAGTGAAATCTCTTATTATTTTGTCATAAATCACATACCAACAAGCTGCAAAAAAATCCAAATGGACTTTTGCTAAAAACAAATTAACATAATACATAAATAATGTAATTTTTTTTTATTATTACCAAAGAGTGAATTGAGAGTCCCCAAAGCCATAAAAGAGCAACAACAGCTAATCTCGAGCCTAGACCATAAAAAGAGAATAAAGGGGTATTCAAGAACAATCCAAATAAAACAAAGCAAGTACTACAAATCACAAAACTGCAACGAGCAAGACAGACACAGTAACCTTAACGGTTAGCAACAACCCAACAACCACTGGATTAAAAAAAAAAAAAACATCATCAAAATTCACAAATATACAGAAATCTTACCAAGAACAGAGCACCATAGCACAAACAAAACCCAGAATGCAAAAAGAGCATGAGACGAAAGAGCCAAACCTTGGGAGCACGTTTCTTCTTCACCAAAAGACCAAAACTTGTGCCAAAAGAAATGGACCTTTCAAGTTTCAACTGAAGAACAAGAAGAATCAAGTTGGCTTGGAAAAAAAGCAAGAATTAAGGAAAATTCGTCTCTCGAATTGGACCGGTCATCTTTTGATCTTCCTTCTTTTTCTTGTTTCTTGCTTTTTATTTTATTTTATTTTATTGTTGTGGAAGTGGGTTTGGAATTTTTGGATCTCTTCAATTTGAAACTTCTTTTTCAGAGAAAACAGTTAAATAAATTTGAAAAAGCTACGTCTCGTCTGATTATCTTTTTGACGGCTATGCCCATCTGTTGTTCACTTTTTACAAGTTTGCCATTCGTTGACTTGTTACTGTTATTATTCCGTAGCCGTATTTGGGCTTGTGTACGGGAATTTGTAGGGTAGGTCAGATGCCAAATAAATTATTTAATAAAACAAATTAATGAGTTGTTGGACCTCATAAAATTTAAAATTAAAGTAATGTCATTGGCAGGCCTAATACAGGGATTTAATCGTATTTAATAACCAGCCAGCCAGCCAATTGCCATATGGTCAATTTCAATAAAGATTCATGTAGCTCAAAGTATTTTTATTTTTATATGTAAGTATAATTGACTCTTTTGTTGTGCTGCTGTTTATGGGATGCATAAATTCCAGGAAGGTTCTTGTTTTATTGTAGATCTACCTACCTTTAACCATTAGTTTGATCTTGTGTTTATATTAACAGTAATAAATAATTGTAACTTTTTATAAATTTAATTAGTTTTACATACCTCAACTAAATAATCATAACTAGTCGAGTTCATAGCTTGAAGATAAGTCTCGTTGGCATAGTCAAATAGCTCAAGAGCTGAATAGTTGATCCGACAAGTAAACTATAATGAGTGAACAATTAGATAAAAAAAAATGTTGTGAGTTTGACCTTTTGAAGTCTTTGGAGTAGAAATTTCACTCAAATACTGAAATACTTGAACTAAGGGCTTGATGATATGCGCACCAATAACAACTACATATACAACAAAATCAATGACATTTGTCATGTATTTCACCTCGTATTTAGGAATCAATGACTGTCATATTAAATCGAGCCTCTATCAAATGCTAATTGAAGAGATAATTTGGCAAAATTTAGAGAATGAAAATGGGAAAGTAACAAATGATTTTTCAAAGCAAAAAAATGAATAAGAAAAAAAATCCATATACATGATGTCTTGAAGGAGTGTTTATACGCACAAAGTGAAGATTAGAGGGTGACGTGTCATGTTGTGATTGATAAAAGGTGATGTCATGTGATTCATGACGGTGTCACTTGCATAAAGATTATATCATTTTCATTGTGTATGTGGCATGATGATGTGGTGGTGGCGGGTTCAATTGATGAGGTGGAAATGGTGTCACTGTGTCATGTAAACGATGTGTCTCTCGTTCATTAAGTCATTAAGTAAGATCATCATGGTGGGGGTAAGGACGTGTGATCCAAAGATTACCAATAAGTCATCTCTTATCTAAGACCTGAAGGTGTGGTCTAGGGTTTACCGTTAGGGGTACCTTTTTTGGGACCTCTTTCTCTAACCGTTGTCGCTAGTTTCTTCAATTTTTCGGTGATGCATGTACTTTCATTAAACCACCTTTATTTAGGAGGTCAAACTAAGTAGTTTTAACAGTTCGATTTATTCAAACTTAAATGAAGAGTGAGTTACAGTTCGATTACCAATAAGTCATCTCTTATACGAACGACCAACTGTCACATGGTTGGTTGAAATCTTGACTGGAATAGTGGAA
>JAYMTF010003471.1:0-15141 GCA_036897485.1 Pelargonium nanum | reverse complement strand
ATCAAACAATTCTAAGAATTAGAACTGCGAGATAAATAAAAGAGAGCAATAATGAAGCAAGCATCCACCTCCAAATTATTACAATCTGAAAAATTAGATAAACAAAACCCCAATTTCTACCCATAAAGCTCCACTTGGCTATCCCTAGCCCAACCCACCCTCTTATAGCAACCCATATCCATGCCCCTATATGGCCTCTAGCAACTACCCCAACACCGCATAAACTCGGGTTTTCCAAATGACTAGGAACTTGAACTAATTAGATCACCCCAATTTCTCCTTATGTTTTCTTAATGTGAAAAAACTTATTACCTGCTTCAACACTCTCTCTCATGTGTGAATTTTACAATTTTCTTTTATCATTGAGCTACACACGTGCACAATAGGGGGCGTTTTAAATCGGCACTCCCCCTCATGTGTAAGTATTTTTCTTCCACGCGTGGGCCACTATAGGCGTGTCCATCTACAAGTGGGCCGGAGATTACAAGGGGATGCAACATAAACAGACCACTTTCGGGCCAAGGTCAGGATCAAACCTGCCCTGATACCATGTTGAGCTTCAATAATGGGCTACAACGCTAAAATGTCAACTATGGGTTGAAGTCAAGTTTAGTATGGTATCTGAGCTAGTTTTGTTGGTTCCAGTGACTCGTATTTGTTGCCTCCCTTCTTGGTTTACGTACAGTGTCTGTTGTCTTATATGACATGCACGTGAATGAGAGTGTTAATGAATCCCACATCGAAAAAAATATGAAGTTTATCACAACTTGATATATATGTTGAACCCTCCACCTATTAGCTTAAGTTTTTAATTTTGTTAGTTCTTTGAAAAACATAATAATTTTAACCGACCAATATAAAAATGTCATACTCAAATTTAATGAAATAGTGAAAATTTAACCATGTATATTTATTTTGTTTCAAATTCAAAGTTCCGTATTTAAATTAATTAAATAAAAGTGTATATAAATTATGACATTTAGCAAACTTTGTGTACTGAAATTTTACTTTTTCCTTGTGAATATAATGCCCACCTCTTTTCTTAATTATATCTGCCTATAAAGTCATGAAAAAGATGATATTTAATTTAACACATAAATTATTAGATGCATCAATCTATATATAGTAGTAGCGTTGATATTTAAAATTCAGTAAATACATAACCGCTGCACAAATGCATTTCTTCTAAAAGAGAACCTATGTTATTACTATATTATTTGATTAAATTCCCACTTTTACCCTAATAAGAGATTTTAAATTTTCTTTTAATAGTTCAACACAATTTTTTTTCTTATAACTTAACTTCATAAAAGTAAATTTTTAAATCCACCAATAGAAAAAATATGACATTTATTTTAGAAATTAATGACGGAGTAACCTTTATGTGATTGAAAGTCGTACATCAATAATTGTCACTCTTGTATATAATAGAGCCACATCTCATCTCATCAGCTCATTAGCCAGTACATTAATCATGGGTGGTGATAAGAGAAGTTGTCTTCTTCGTCATCTCCATTTTCTTACACACATTGTCTTGGTCAGTACTAGGTTTTTGGCCGCCGCGGAGAACATTAGAGTACCAGCGTTGTATGTGTTTGGAGATTCGTATGTGGATCCCGGAAACAACAATTATATCTCCACCCCGGTTAAGGCAAATTATCCGCCTTATGGGATCGATTTTATCGATCACAAAGCCACGGGAAGGAGCAGTAATGCACGCCTCGTCCCTGATTTTTTAGGTGATTAATTATTTGTAAATTGAATGAAAATAATAGTATGTATTTTTTATCAGATGAGCTATACAATAGGGGTAGCTCTCCCTTTAAACTCAAATAACTCACCCCGTACCGTGAGCAGGGAGACTCGAACCCGAAACCTCAAAAGAAATCTGAAACGCTTAAACCGCTTAGTCCAACCTGATTCCGTATATTATGTATTTTGATATAATTATAATTATGATTTTGATGATGCATTGCAGTGTCATATCTTGGTATCAAACAGCTGGAGCCTCCATATTTGGATCCAAAGCTTAGCATTGAGGAGCTCAAGACTGGTGTTAGTTTTGCTTCCGCCAACACTGGATTTGATCCCCTCACTGCCGCAACAACAGTACAATTCTCTCTCCTCTCCATTAATTTTTTTCTTAAAGAATTACAATTTCATTTAAGTTAGATTTAGTTTTGATACAAATGGATTAAAATCATTATGCAATCATACGTATTTCAACTCGTATGTCTCAAATATTGTAAAAGAATACACTTATACAAAATGATAAGACGACGAATGAGAATTGACAAATCAAATATCTTATTGATAATTCACACTATCTTTTATATGTACATTTCCCATGTCTAGTCTTCGAATATTCGTCTTTGGTCATTCAGGTCCTCGTACCTAGCTAAAACATCTATACTAACACAATTTCATTTTGAAAAATCGGTTTCAAATTTTTATGTCTGTTTTGTGTAAAATACTCGTTTGGACGGTAATTTTGCTATGGATCAATTTCAGCACGTAATTGTTATGAAAAAGCAAGCAGAATTATTCGGAGAGTACAAAACAAAACTCGAGGCTGCAATCGGAAAGATTGCAACCGAAGATATCACCAGAAACGCCTTGTATTTTGTCAACTGTGGCATAAACGACATCGCAAACAATTATTTTCGTTACCCGACTCAACCACTTAAATACACCATTGAAGAGTACGAGCAGTTCTTGATCAATCTTTTCCGGGAGTTTGTGCAGGTTCTTCATTTATTTCAAATAATTCGACACATTCAATATATATAATATACGTAAAATAATTTTTTGTTGGTTAATAATGAAATTATTACAGATGTTGTTGGACCAAGGAGCTCGGAAATTTGCCGTTGCCGGTGTCCCTCCACTTGGTTGCTTGCCAACCATTATAGATATGTATTCAAAGAATCCGAAAATCGACCGTCGATGCATAGAAAATGTTACAGCTGCCGGCAGAGGCTTTAACCAGCTACTCCAAGATGAGCTCAAGTTGTTGCAGACAATGTACGAGGATGTTGGAGCTAAATTCATATACCTTGACCAGGATCAACCCGTCAGTACCTTACTTCTCAACCCCAATCAATATGGTAATCTCCAACTTCTTTTACTCATTACAAATATTAATGACTCGTATATTTTAGTTGATTGGCTCGGGAAAATTACGGATTACAATATTCTACCTGTGATGTTTCAAAACAAATAACTTTATGTTTTGATTTTTATAACATTGTATTTCACTTTATAATGCTCCAAAACATATGACTACACTTATCGATTTCATAACATTTAACTATCTACTATGCTCCTTCAAAAAAAAAAAAAAACTACATATTATGTTGTCTCATTATAAATTGCTAAATATATTTTTTCCATACCATTTACACCCAATATTTCATTTCGTCTGTGAATCATCAACTTTAATAGAAAATTTCATTATCTCTCATTTTGTACTTTGCACATGACATTGTTACCCCTAAGTTCATAAAATACTCTTACAATCTCAACCGTAAATCTCATTTCAATTCATCTTTCCATTTTCAATAATATTTTGGATTCATATATGATATTTAATATTTATGACATCATGATTAAAAATGAATGAATTCATCCATATGGGCTGTGAATATTATGAAAGTAAAAAGTATAGTCATTTGTTTTGGCCTTTCGGAACATCATAGCTGGATATTATGAAAATTAAACCGAAAAGTCACAAGGGTTTTAAAATATCATGAAAATCAAAAAGTGTTGCCATGCGTTTTGAGACACTAGATGTGGGTAGTAAAATTTTGTGGAAATTGAAAAATATAGTCATGTTTTTTGAGATATTATAGGTGGATAATAGTCCTTAATTATATATCTCATAATAATACTTGATTTACACTTAGTATAGTATAATTATATTCACATTGTGGTTAATTTTTAGGTTTTGTGGACGAGCATGATGCATGTTGCAGAAGCAAGTCGGGATTGTGCCTTCCCGGAAGTTTATCGAGAGTGTGCCCAGATAGGTTAAAGTATCTTTTTTGGGATGTTGTACACTTGACCGAAAAGGGTTTTTCTTTTGTCTTTGAATCATATCGTCCTAACATTGATATAATCACTTCCGCATGAAGAGGAATGATACATACATATATATAATGATATTGGTAGAATATCATACGTATAAGACAACTGTTGTTTAATGTTTGGAGATAAATAAACTTTTCTCGCATTTATAAATAAGTTTTCATGCTATCAAGGTTTGTTGGGCCAAACAGTTTAAGCGTTTAGATTCTTTTTGAGATCTTGGTACGAGCCTTCTTGTTGGCGGTATGAGGTGAGGTTTCGATTAGTTATGGTTTAAAAGGGGAGAGCTTCCTCCTATTGTGTAGCTCAACTGATCAAATAAATAAATAAATAAGTTCACATGCTTTATATATGACTGGGATCTTGAATGAATTAGTACTGAACTTTATAAATATGATAGCAATTAAGCATGAGTCCATATAGAGAGAGAGAGTAATGATCTTAATCCAATATATAAATGGATAAACCAGATTGTGATACACATATATACTCCATGTTCATTTTGGTAATTTGCACATTTTATACCTCCTTACAGTTATTTTTTACGAAACATACTTTTGCAATACACTCATCTTACCACTCCTTACAATCGGTCATTTACCAAACATAACAGATTTTTTGAAGCAACTCCTTACAGCTCCTTAAAATTTTCACTCCCTCATCACAGCTCCTTACAGTTTTGCAGTAGACTAAACAAACAAGCCTTAAATGACTAGTGGATGATGATATTGTCTTCTTTTCATATTTATAACCTAATAAGATAGATCCTGGCATCATAGACGTTTAAGTCAATTAAAAATAAGAAGAAAAAAAATTGCTCTCCTGAGCCTTGTCCTTCAATATGTCCTCACAAAATTCAAATCGCATCATATGACATATGTACACGATTTGGTATGAGATTTTAGAGGATTAATTGCCATATTTGTCCCTATGCATTGATATACGATCATATTGAAGCTTGAACGAAATTTATGCTCAACGGGTCTCTCAGTTCTTGAAAATACTGACATAGTGTCACTATATTAAAAAATAAGTTATATAATGAAAATTTGACAAAGGTGGACTCTCTCGTTACAATAACAAGCTCTTGTTTTGACATGTTAGGGTTTGTATCGTGAGGCGCACAATGTCTTTGACATATAGAAAAAAATATAGACGAGGCGTTGTATGATGTGGAAAATGAAGGGCTTATATGAGAATTGGCTAGGCTCCGAAAGGAAGGCAATCGTTCACTACTGGAGCCCATTAGTTGCACACATGCAAGAGCTCGAATTCAGTGTGATGACGGAGGAGCATAAATTGATGTTGCATGCACAGTTTGAGTCGCTAAAGGTGAATAAAGCTTCGCATTCCCATTTAGATAAGGTCATAGGCCGAATGGAATGATTCCAACTTATTTTCCTATAAGTTTTGGCAAGTAGGGAAGGGCATGACTCAAGCGTGCTTGTCTATGATTTAGGAGAAACAATTACCCGGGGAGTTAAGTGAGACTTCCATTATGTATGTTGATGTCAAAAATATTGGAGTCGAAAATAATGCGAGATATCCAGCCAATTTTCGTCCTGTAACGTGTTTTATAAGATAACAGCGAAGATGTTGGCGTATATACTAAAAATAATGATTTCAAATTCTCTACGGACATTTTTATAACTACCAACATTTTCAAACCGTTTATAGACATTTTCTCAAATCTTTCTCTGTAGACTTACTAATCAAGCACTTAAGGTAAGAAACATAAAACATTTATTCAAACACTTAAGGTAAGAAACATAAAACATTTATATGTAATAATAATTAAACAAACATTTTAACAAACGAGGATCTAGACACAGTCCTGCTTCAAGGTAGAAAGTTTTTTTTCTCGAAAGACTTCAAGGTAGAAAGTTAGTAATTAATCATTAACGCGCTTTGATTAGACTAATTATTATCTGAATCAAAATGCTGAGAAAAAAAAACATGATGTTTGATTATCTGTTTATAATTGGTGTTTACATAGAATCGTGGCCTGCCGCCATGCCTAAATCGCCAACAAGTTATTTTTAATTCATACAAGAAAATTAATGTGTAACCATATAAAGTATAATTGCACAAGATTAAAATATTATGAAATAAAATGCGGCTTAATTATTTAATATTTACTTAGTCGCACGCGTATTTACCACTATCTTTATCTAATTCAATATTTTATTCTCTAACTTTTGTGAATTGAAAAAGAACAAAAGTGCATACATTAGAAAATTAATGAGCAAGTGAAAAACTTTAAAGATTTAAAAATTAGTGAGCAACCAAAGCAAGTTGGGTCAAGCGGTTAAGCGCTTCGGTATGAGGTGAATTTATTTGAGTTTATAGGGGTGTTGTGTAGCTCAATTGACAAAAAAATTAATGAGCAAGTGCAAATGAATGTGAACCAATAACATCATATTTTGATCTTTCATTATTTAGAGGGAAAAAATATAACGTGAGTAAGTATCAATTATGCCCCATTTAGGAAAGGAAATGAAATAAATAAATAAATAATATGCTGAAGTTGAATAATTAGGGTAAAAACTTGTGGTTAAATTCCACCTTTCCCATATAAATTAAAATTTTTAAAGGACACATTTACAACAAATTAAAGGTTGTAGCTTATAGCAAACATGTAATTAAGATCTTAATTCACAACTTAATGATAAGGTTGTAACATATTTATTTATAGTTGGTTGTAATATCCATTGAACCAATCCCAATCCCAGAAAGTATCCATTTCCAGGACATTACTTTCCACAGTTGGTTGATGATCAAATAGATCATTTAGGGCTTGATTATGATGGATTTGATGCTCACAAGTACTGAATTTATCAACTAAGCTGGTTGGGTTGAAGATATGATCATGAGATGATGTTGATGCTACATGATGATCATGATCAACATTAATTTGATGATGTTGATCAGGTTCTTGTTCATTGTCATGGTCTGTTGATCTCAGCTCCGGATGAGCATCGTCTCTTATCGGTACTATTTGTGAAGCCGACGGCCGCCGGTCAAATGACCGGGAGCATTTTGATTTCTTGTACACTCGACACAAGCTGAATTCTTGCCTCATCATCTGCAATGCAAATTATATATATACACAATTATATATACTAAAGATATTAATTATAGCTAGGGTAAAAGGAGAAAAAATGGTAGAACACTTGATAAAATAAAAATATTTTGGGAAGATCCTTTGCTTAAAAATAAGTCCAAAAGAGCTGAGAAAAATCCCCTAGTTTTCCCAATATATTTGTAACACTTTGGTGCGCAAAACTTAAAGATCAAGTATGCAACAAAAAAAAAAAAATTGTTTTGGTAATTATTTCAAAGTTTGTACTAATCATTATTCAATATTGTTCGTCTAAATATTAACCAATATTATTCAATTTTCGTCTTAGTGACATGATAGTTGCCAAATTTGGTTATTCATAAAAAGCATATATACAATCGGTCTAAGTGAACTAGAAGAATAATACGACAATGTTGATGTCATTAGAATATCAATTAAACATCAACATGAGGTCGTTGAATAAGACGATACAGTGTTGACCGATGTCACCAAAATGAAAATATAAAAAGAATACCTTAGTAACATAAAAATGCATAAATATACAGGGACGGATGTAGGAAGAGGGGTGTGGGGGCACTTGGCATTGTTGAACTTTTTGTTTTTAAAAATTTATCATGAATTTTTATTATTTTTCTTTTTTATTATTCCTACTATCATCCAAATATTGCCTCCAGTGAAATGTTAATTTTTCAATATGCCTCATTAATTTAAAAAAAAATTCATTGCCTTATAATTTTGATTTCACTAGTAAATATTCTGGATCCGTCCATGTATACATATAATCTTAATGCATGACATACCGCAGGATCAAGAAGAGTTGATGCAGCTGATCCAGAAGCATTAACAAGGGCTTTGTATTCATTCATTTTCCACTCGGTTTTTTTACCGTTGGGAGCTCTTCCTCTATAAAACACCATCGTTCTCTTCCCACCAATTATAGCTCCATTTTTGGAGTAAACAAAACCAGGAGACCCAGATGCTTTCCAGTAACCTCTGTTCGTGAGCCGCTTCGGTTTCCCACCTCGAGCCTCGATCTCCTGTCTTGGAACGAAGAAGAACCATTGTTCTGGGTCTTCATGGCACTTCTCTCCCGATCTTTCTGTTCACATATTAAAACAATCTAGGGTTTTGAGAAACTTGTATAATAAAGATGCATGCATGACAGTTAAAACATGTTTTCTGAACATAGTAAAAAAAGTAACCACTGCAAAAAAAACTCATCATCTGTGACAAAAAATTTCGGTTACAAATTTATGGATTTCAATAATGGTAGCAGCAGAAATTTATGTCACAAATGTATGATATAAAATATGATTTCTATCGCAATTTGTGACTAAACTGTGACGAAAAATTTTCTCACACAGATTTTCGTCACAGTTTGCAACTTCTTTCGTAATGAACGTACGTGGGAGCTCCCATGGATTGAACTGATAAATGTCGAGGACAGGAATAATCTGGTCGAATCTGCGGTTGAGGTTGTCGTCTGAGGTGGCGCCGAGTAGGAGCTTCTTGTGGAGATAAAATGCAACCAACTCTTCTTCGGTTGGATAAAAACGATAACCAGGTGGTGTTAATATTGTTATATTATCATTCTCATGATCCATTTTTTTTATAAAAAAAATAAGAAGTTTATATCGATTTCAGTCTCTTGCTCTCTCGATCTCTTTATAGAAGAAAGAAATAGAATTATTTGGAGGTTGCTTCGAAACTGCAACGCACTTGTGAGGAAGAAAACTTCATATATTGGAAAGGGACTCTAAATACTACAATAGGTAGTGTCATATTTGTAATTTTTTTGCATGAATCTTCGCCTTTTTTTTCTTGCAAGTTGCAACCACCGTATATATGTACCTCGTATGGTTTTAGTACTTTAGTTAGTTAATTAAATTACGAGCTTTCTCTTAATATGCATTTGCATTGATACATAACATGGTAGCATTTAAAGAAAAATACTACGAGCTAGTGAGTCACTTCATTAATTAGTATCGACTTTGCCGGCTTCTAAGCGCATAGCAACTGTCCGATCATCCTCAGGACTCCGTTCCAGTACACCTTCTCGCCACGCTCTGATTCCTCCTACGCCTATTGACCGCACACAATCAGTCTCCTCCCCGTACAAATCGGTTGAGGCTCTATGAGACATTTGCAGAAGTCTGGGTGCACGGGCACGGGGTCCAGAATCAGTAGTTATTGAACGGCTTCGAGTTCTCAAGGCCGGCTCCACTTGCCTCTTATTGTCTTTCACGCGTTTGCATTTCCGTAGCGTGTGCAGATTCGAAGTTTTGCTTTTTTTAGTCTCTTGTATTGAAAGTTCTTTTAGCATTAGTTTCTCTTTAATGCTTGCATATCTCGTGCTTGGGATGAAGGCTTCAGTTATCCGTTCTTTTTTACTTTTGACATTCGGGTTTGATGAATAAAAGGTACCGTCTGCTGATAAGAAAAATTAGTAACTACAAAAACAATTGTGAAATGACTTTTTCCATTATGTAATATATAAGATTGTGCAACGACTAAAAACTTGAAAATTTTAAAATACTAATAATTAACGTATCCCAAATTTCTTAAAATCTATTAAAATTTTGTTATCCAGTAAAATTATAATTTCATTAACTAAAGCGAACATATATGAGACAAGAATCAAACAAGTGGATAAAATTATTTCCAAAGGTGATGGAGAATTTCAAATATTGTCGGTCCGTACCGAACATATCACATCGGACATGTTGTAGATTCTAACTATTTATTGTCTTACTACGTACTGCCATTATAGTCAAGCTTTTAACGTAGAAAGTTGAGGAGTAATAGAGAAGACAAAGATCGTACTTGAATATTGAGTGTACGTGTGAACGACTAATATGGAATAATGTATATACACGTTTATACTCGGAAAGCGTGTTCTATATATTACTAAAAATGAAAGCTATTTTAATGAAATTGTTGTCATTCATTAATATTTGTAAAAAGTGTCTAATTTAGTAAATGCTTATATGCACAAACAAGTACATATTTGTGATGATTCATAAACTGATAGACCAGCAAAAATATCATTACATCAGTCGTACAATCAAATTCAAACGAGAAACTTAGAAGAGCTAAAAATTGAAACTGTACTGACATGTACAAGCATGTCAGTATAGGTTAGAACGTCAATTTTAGCCCGACTCGACCCAAATTGATACATGAGACATCCAACGTGACTTGCGGTGCACACAACCCCATCTATGGTCCACACGACCCGATTCAAGATCCATCTAAATAACGAGTGTCCATATTCTACTTATTTGGAATTGGAAGTTTAGTAATTACATTGGACTAATACTCTTCACCAATCACAAACAAGAAAATGCTCCTATAAATATTTCGATAGATGCTGAAGTACAAAATACATAATTATATATATGTTGAGAGAAAAAAATGCTTGAGTACGCGATATCTTAAAGTTTGATGGACGACGTCAACAAAGTGTTTCCCGCCAAGACAAAGAGGTAATAACTAATAACACATTAGCTTGATTGTAATGTTTGTGCAAACATTTTTTAATTTAGACAATCATTAATATTCGTCTCCATATATTTTCCTATGCAGTATATATCACTATTCATCAAAACTTTGTGCAATCATTTGTGTAGTTATATATGTTCATTTTATTTTTTTTTATAAATAATTTATATACCTTATATTTTAATTGTCAATGTTAAGAGAAAAAATGAGTTCACACAAGGTACAATATTTGGGTCTCATTTCACATTCAATTCAACTTATTCCTTGTTGAATATTTAAAACTTCGACTTTGAATTCGATTTTTACAATGTTTAATGAAAATATAAAAAAAATGGGAATAAAATGTTCATTTACTTAGTTTGAATTAGATGTGTCTCATTCCCTCTCTTTTCATATATTAGCTGATTGGTTCATATTCACTTGCCTCTCATGTAGAACAAAACGACATCACCTTTAGTTCGATTCTCATTCTCATTTAATTTTCTTTCCTACTATAACGTAAATAATCAGCTAAAAAAACTAGCGATCTGTGACAGAAATTTCTGTTATAAATTTATGGATTTCTGCCACAGAGTGTAATTTGTGACGGAATTGTAACAAAATATTTTTGTCATTAATTGGACTGTCACAAATGGTTGTAACAGAAATTTTCGTCACAGATGTGTGTTTGTGACGGGAAATGTAATTTCTGTCACAACTTATGACGAAACTATGACGAAAAATTTTCTGTCACATATTTCCGTCACAGTTTGTGACTTTTTTTGTAGTGAATGAAAATTAACTATTAATCCGTAAAATGATAATTATCATTATAATTAATTAAAGTTATCACAAATAGAAATAAGATAGCAACTATGAATATTGGCATTAACAAAACAAGTATATAACTAGAAGCTGATTATTTGATTGCATTGGATTGTTGGTTGCGATGGATAGCGAACAAACATGTTGGTTTCCAAGTGCGACAAACTACATGTGAAGCTTTGTAGGAAATTCATTTCACACTGACACACAGCGATATATAGAAACTATAAAGAAAGTCAAGTTCAACTCTATATTCCGCTGATGTTGCGTGTGTATTATTTTCTTCAAACGGACATCCACGTACTACATTGAATTTCTATATATATGTGTGCATTATTATGATATGACAATTCAAATTTTAGATCATATTTTGAATTCAATCTGAAAATGATTCGATTACAAAGAGTAGCGAACGCAAATAAATGTGATCTGGAAATAGTCTAAATATGATACGAAAAGAATTTTTTTTAGATTGAATTAGAGTAGATAAATTTTAATTTTTTTAATGAGATATGGACGATTTGTCTGATACAATCAAATTCGATCAATTTAGATCAATTTTAAGTTGGATTAGATTTCAGATGCTTGCGAGTTCGGATACAAATTGTCAACTTAAAACCACCCAATTAGTAGGTTCCTAGTATAATACTAACAATCATCACGACTCGATCTTTTTCTTTTTAGCTCTCCACTCGTTTTAATTTTTTATTTTTTATTCTTGTCTCAAAATGGATATTATTTTTGAAGTTGTAGATGTATGAATCTTAATTAAACACTTGTTCCATGAGATACAAGATAAATAAATTTTCATCTGTTTTTCTAGGATCACTGTATGGTATATGTCATATAAATCTGGTTTTTCTTTAAGAAGTTTTTAGGTAGTATTAGCATTGTTCACACAATTTCACCAAACAGAGTAATTTGTTATCGTCTATTCCTATATTTTATAAGTCTCATTTGAACGTATATACCATTCTTAATAAATATTGAACCAAAAAAATAATTTGATACTGCGTTGTTGACTTGAATTGTTTTGAACTAATGTTGAACATCTTTTTGGACCACCCTTGAATATTGAGTTACATCTGTCGTACCAATTACTTCATTAGTCCAAAGAATGAAGTTTAAGCTATATACTCTATTGTTATTATTGATAATCCATTAATAAAAAAATGGACATTCAATTTAAAATAAATTAAAATATTAATTTTAAAACGAATGAAATGCTTTTAATCTTTGAAAGTTACACATAAATTACACTCACTCTGTCTTAAAATATGTGTCTAGATTTAGAAATATTAAAGAGGAGTAAAGTTAATGTTGCGAATATACTTTTGTAACCTCGTGAACATGTGTTATAACAAGCTTAAGAGATATTAGCTAATTTATTATATGATTATGATTAACAATTCATGTATAATTAATTTTCTAAAGAATAAAACACTAACTAATTTTTAAACAAAATATAATACTAACGTGACACTCATTTTCAAAGGAGTAAATGATAATTGTTGGTCATTGCATATAGATTATAGCTCATAAATCTTTATTCCATCCCCTAGTCATTGGGCTTTACTTTTATGTGCTCCAAAATCCAAACCAACAATATGATTCAAATCATAACTTGGGCTGTCTAAATCCAAATTTAAAGCCCATATTTAATTGGGCCTTCAGCCCAAATTTAATTAACAATAGAAATGAGGGGTAAATCTGACAGTTCACGAGCAAATAGATAACCTATGGCAAGCCCATCTCCGCATAGCCTCAGTTTTTAATTTCTCTCTTAATTTTGATCACCACAAATCCATCTTAAACTAAACTTAAAAATGTCTAATTTAGTCTATAAATTATCTAAGACGCGTCGATTTAGTCCTTGAATTATCAATCAAGTCAATTTAGTTATAAATTGTAAGAAACATTGTCAAATTAGGACTTTACGTCAAATTCATGGACAAAATCCACATGAATTAACATATTCCGTCCACGAATTTGATGGAATGTTCTTACGTGACACGGTTTTCGAAAACATTTGGACTAAATTGACTTGATTAATAGTTCAAATACGAGAGACTAAATTAAACCTTTCTCCAAACGATAATGGTCTTAGAACTAAAATTTGGAGAAAATAATACAAAATAAATACCTTTAGTTCATCTTCTAAGCTAATTCTATTGACCCAACATTTATATTTTCCATAGCTACTAGCTATGGTACTACAACCATCAAATTGGACCGTATCTGAATTTTCAAAGCTTCAACTCTGAAAAAAAAAAAACAGAGTCAACCAAGAAACCCAGTTTGGCGCCAAATGGCATCCCTGACCAGCCGCAGATCTCTCCCTTTTAGCGTCCTCCCCACGCCTTCAACCACCGAGTACGTCCTTCTCGGCGACCTCCCGGCGACGAACTCGTGCGGTGGCAACATCTCATCTTCTTCAATTTCGTCGTCTACGTAGTCTCTGGCCTGAGACAGCACCGGGACCTTCATCGGAGCCGATTTCTGGAAACTTCTTGCCGGCGCCGACTGAGGGAAGCTCTGCGGAGGTCTCGGAATCGACGGGATCGGTTTCGACGATGTGGACGAGATCGAGGTTTTCCGGTAGAGAACCGGCGGTTCGCGCGTGGGCTGCGACTTGGAACGGTGCTCGGGTTCCTGAAGCGCGGTGAGGATGCCTGAATTAGGGGGGTGCGCGTAGGACGCGCGGCGCGCGTGGTGCTGATGGCGAGCGCGATCCGCGGAGGCGGAGGTTGGACGGTGGTTGTGATTGGGTTCGGAGAAGTCGTTGGTGAAGAACAGTTCGGCTTCGTTGAACTCGTCGGCGATGGAAAATTGGGAGAGGGCGGAGGGGGGAGAGAAGGAGAAGACGTCGAGGAAGCGGTCGGAGGACGGTGACCGGCGGTGGCGGATGGCGGGCTCCATGTGGTCGGAGTCGGAGAGTGACGGTAACAATAGGAGATGAGAGAGTGTGTGCGAGAAGTGATGCGGCGAATGGTTGCGGAGAATTAACGTTGCAATTGAATTAAATAGAGTCCTCAAAATTATTATAAAAAAAATAAATAATAAATAGTCCTCAAAAGAATTAACGTTGTCATTTTTTTTAAAATTTAGTTAGACATAAATTGTTAGTTGTATTTTTTTAACAAGTTAATTAGTACACGGCATCAACTATATTCTCTTCAATTTTTCTCAAATTGAAACAAATGTACTCATTTTGAGATGATGGGAGCATAATGTTAGTTTTGTATCAATAAAATAATTATAATAACTAATTTCAAACGTGAATAAATAAATAAATATAATAATTCAGTTTAGATTGAATTTGCATTTAGATTAGGCGGGACTGAATGAATTATATTTCGTTCAAGTTCAATTGAATTCAAAAATTTGGTCCACCTAATTGACAAACACCCTTGCCGAGGACCGAGGGAAGAGAATTGCTAACGAAGGTGGCAATTCGAATCGGATTCAAATTTTAAAATGAGTAATTCAAGAGAGATTCGAAACCGATGGAATCAATTTTTAATCTGACAAAACTCAAATTATAATATAGAATAAACTAATTTATGTGATTGGAAACGTTCTGAATGCAATTTATTATATTACTATCTGGTTCTACCCAAAAAATCATAAGTATTTCGGCGAGTCATAAGTCGACACGTGGCGCCCGA
>JAYMTF010003470.1:0-15147 GCA_036897485.1 Pelargonium nanum | reverse complement strand
GTTCGGGGCTTGCATCCCAGATCCCCGCCTCCATCGCCGGAGCCCACCTCCTCCACTCCACCGATCGGCCATGGCTGTTCGTGACGAATTCGTCGGAGGCCCGGAGCAGATCTGAACCGCCATGAGCGAGATCCCTAAGGCCCGGAGTTGCATCATCTTCATCAAAATTCATGGCTGCTGCATCTTCATCAGATCGAGAGTGTGTGTGAGAGAGAGAAAAGTGAGTGAGAGAATTTAATTTAAAGGAGGGGTATAATGGTCTTTCTACATCTTAGTTTGACAGAGTTATAACAGAATCATGTTTGACTAGTTTGTAGGGGTCATCTGTTTTCCAAAATAAGGAATAAGATCCAATTTAGCCGCTGAACTATCCATTTTATTTCATTCTAGTCCTTGAACTATACTTGGTTCCGCAGCAGTCCAATTTTCTTTGTTTTGTTCCGCCATGCTCCCTCCCGTTAAGTCTCTTAACAGAATCTGTCAACTAGTGCTGACGTGGCACATTTTGGTTATTAAAAAAATTGTTTTTAATGTAAAATTACCATTATACCCTCAACTTTTATTCAAATTTAATGAAAAATGTCATTACACTTTTTTCTTCTCTCTCCTCTCTCTTTTCCGGCACACTTCCAAATCTGAGCCGTGAAGCTCAACAAGCTCAAGCTCCACCAACTCATCGGCACCGGGAAACTTGGCCGCGTCTTCTTCTGCCACCTCCGTGCCTCCTCGTCGGTAAAGAGAGAACGTGGGAGTGAGAACCTCCTCCTCGTCTTCTTCTGCCACCTCCGACGAGATCTGGGTTTGGTGGAGTTTGAAGACGGTGTCGTAATGATGGTGTGCTAGACGGTGGGCTGTCCATGGAGCAGATTTCGCTGGACGGTGGCTTGCGGTGGTCACAGGCTTGAAGGGAGAACCTCCGGCGGTGGCTTGCGGTGGTCACGGGATTGAAGGGAGGACCTCCGGCGGAGGCTTGCGGTGGTCACAGGCTTGTCGTGTCTTGTGCCGCCGAAGCTTGTGTCTGCGAAAAACAGAACAGTGGTGAGGGTGGGGATGACAACCATGGAAGTTCTGGGATTCGGCGAGATCGGCGTGGTGTAGTGAGATGGGGGACAAGCGGGAGTAGAGGAGGAGGTCAGAGGGGATGGCAGCGAAGGATGGACGGCGTTGAGTTCTACGGCCGTGTGCTCTGCTCTTGTTTTTGTTGTTACAATCCTAACCCTATATCTGAGTTTGCTTTCAATTTTCAGTTTTATTTGGTTATTAATGTTGCTAAATCTGTGAAAAATAGTTTGGATTTTTTTACATGTTATGTTAGTAGGGTTTAAAGTTTTGGAGTTCATTTTAAGCAGTTTGAATCCATATGTTGATGATTGCTAATTGAGCAACCAAAATTCAAGAACTTTAAAGATTTCGTCGCCGGAAACTTTAAATGTTTGAAGTTTCCAGCGACGGAATCTTCAATGTTCTTGAAGAATAATAAATAAATAAATAATAGAAATAAGTGGAGGACATGATGGTAATTTTACACTAAAAATTATTAATTTATTACCAAAATGTGCCACGTCAGTATTAGTTAACGGAATCCGTCACTTGAGTTAACGGGAGGGACCGTAGCGGAACAAAACAAAGAAAATTGGACTGCTGCGGAACAAAGTATAGTTCAAGGACTAGGATGGAATAAAATGGATAGTTCAGGGACTAAATTGGATCTTATTCCCCAAAATAATTTTAGGGGGTCATCTGTTTTGAGTGACATGTACATAGGGTACATGTGTAATTATCCCTTCTAGAAATCTTCACTCTTCTTTTTACCCAATGAGAGAGTGATAGCCCCCTAGGGGGTGGCGCAATGGTCAAGACACACATCTCCACGTAGGAGGTCGTGGGTTCAAATCTCATTGAGTCGGGTGGGGTGGGGTTTGGGTTAAAAGGGGAGAGTTACCTCATGTTGTATAGTTCATTTAATTTTTTTTTTAAAATGAGAGAGTGATATAATAATAATAATAATAATAATAAAATAATGCTTTTAGTGGGGTCACTTGACCCCACTACCTTACATGTGGCTCCGCCCATGTATGACTACACATACGTGACACATGAATGGTTTGTGAGTATAAATACTTCCTCCTTAGTAAGAGGAGGGATCCTACAATTCACATAGAGACTTTCTCTCTCTAGAATTTTCCCTCTCTACTGAGTTTTGGTTTAGATTTCTTTAGAGTACATTCTAAGAACCAAGGACTAATTAAGGTCTCAAGCCTCCGACACTGCCCTCTAAAACCAAGCCTCCAGCTTTGTTCCCCAAAACTCCAAACTTAATGAATTTCTAATATTTTCTCTCCAACACTTGGACTAGTCGAAAACACATCCTAGTGTGCTTCTTTGTCCCGTTTTAAGGAAACACATAAACTACTACTTATCTTTATACTTGTTTTTCTTTTATGAAAGAAGATATACAACTAACAGAAGTGACTGCACGAGAAATGCATTTTTATTGCAGGAGGGCGTCCACATATTTAATTTCCTACACATGATTTGCGGACATCACTTGCCATTGCAAAAGAATTGCATACGCATATACATACTAAACAAAATCATAGAAAAAAAAAGAATGAAGTGTGTGCTAATTTTGTTCGTGAACAGTTGCAAAAACAGATCGACGCTCGTTCCTCGGCCCATTTCTAGCAAATTTCAATTGGCAGACATATTCACTAAGGCACTCGACCGGGATCGCTTTCATGAGTTACTTGACAAGTTGGGCATTTCAAGTCTTCATGCGCCAACTTGAGGGGAGTATTACAATATCAGCTCATCACCTCCATAAAAAGCACAATATATGTCGTTAACTTCTCATTCAGGTATGTATAGTTGACCCTATTGTGTAATTATTGTAGTGATTTTATTTCTATTTTATCACCCTAAATTATGGGTTATAAATTGTATATATAGGAGCTCAATTTCATCGATATGAAATCATCATCAAGGGTTTCTCATTTTCTTCAAGAGCCAAGCCTCCAGCTTTTGCCCCTTAGGTGTCCAAACTTATAAGAGCATTTCCAATATTTCTTCTCCAACAATAGGACAAGTCGACAACACATCCTAGTGTACTTCTTTGACCCATTTTAAAGAAACGCATAAACTACTTATCTTTATACTTGTTTTTCCTTTTCTGAAAGAAGATATACAACTAACAGAAGTAATTGCACGAGAAATGCATTTCTATTGCAGGAGGGCGTCCACATATTTCATTTCCTACACATGATTTGCGAACATCACTTGCCATTGCAAAAGAATTGCATACGCATATACATACTAAACAAAATCATAGAAAAAAAAAAGAATGAAGTGTGTGCTAATTTTGTAAAACATAAAAAAACAATAAGCTAGTTCTCTTCAATAAGGTAAGCTCTTAGAGCTTGTGCTTATCACCAATGACTTGAGCTTAGAAGAAGAAGAGTCCTCAAAACCAACATTGGCTCTTCTTGTTATCATCTCCATGTTCTTGTTCAAACTCTGCTGCACAAGACTCCTCATCATCCTCTTCCCCGTAATGTGTGCTTTATCCAGCGAACAATGCCCCGAGTCATGATTATGTCGGGCTTGAGGGCCCGAATGCGGTCCCATCCTCGTCTGCCTCTCATCCTTGAACCATTGGAGCAATTTCAAAGCTCTCTTCTGTGCCAAAGTGCTGCCCAACAATGACACTTCAAGAAGCACCGGAACAATACCGGATTGAGCCATCTTGGCTCGTTGGACCGAGCTTTGGTGCGCCAAGATCATCAAAATGTAAACGGACAGTTCTTGGCATTTGGGCTTATCTTCCCATGTCAACACCTCTATTAAGCTTTCCGGCACCATTGAGCTAGTTTCTATAGCCCTCTTGCCCATCAAGGTCACCACAAGGAGCCCTAACGCCGCTAGGGCCTTCTCGGAGAGTTCTTTCGTCGAGGACAGGCTGAGGAGGGCGTGGACCGCCCCGTTGGAGACGAGTGAAGCTGCGTTGTCTAGGACCGCGGCGAGGTTTGTGATGGCTCCTAAACATGAGTCCTTGGTTGCAATTGTGGCCGAGGTTGAGTCAAGAATGCTAATGATGAATGGTACAATTTGTGATGATGTAGTAGAAAATAGGGTGTTGGGTAGGGAAGATAGTGATAAGAGCAATTCGGAGAAGTCGTGGATTGTTGATTGGTCAAGGTTGGCGATGTTGTTGGGGAGTTTTGACAAAATTCCTGCCTCCACCATGAGTGCCTTGTTCCTGAAGTAACAAACATGAACAAAAATAAATTAGGCAGGGAAGCAACAATATGAACTTTTAAGTAATGTCTTCTACCAAATAATTATTCATAATTTCCAAGTCAACAATAGCTTTGAAATCTAGGTTATAATACTATAAGACTAGAGTTATGTAACAACTATTGGTTATTGCTCTTGAAATTTTTAAGTAACCCAAAAGATGAAAACTTTATAGGTAAAAGATCCAATTCGCTCCTTGAATTTTCGTGTTTCGACTTAATTTGGTTTCTAAACTTTTTTAACCTAAAATTGAAGTTTCGTGTTTCGACTCAATTCTATGAACTTTTTGTGGAATTTGAACTTTCAAATATTTACTCAAAATGATCACTGAACTTTCAAATATTAACTCAAAATGGTCATTACCTTTAGAATTTATATCAAAAGTTCAGGAACTAAATTAGGTAAATATTTAAAATTTCAAGAACTATTTTGGGTTAAAAAGAATTAAGAGACTGAATTGGGTCGAAATACGAAAGTTTAAGAACTATTATGAGTTAAAAATGTTCATATACTAAATTGGGTTGAAACACGAAATTTCATTAAACGGTATTTTACCATTTCTATATTTCATACTTTGTGGACAATGAAAAGTGAAGCATATTTCCTTTCTAAAAAAAATGAAGCATATTTTAGCAAATTTGTTGGATCTGCATCACATTACATATGTAATTAATTAGTGAAGTCAAGGGGACACTAAGAATAAGATCTGTGTTGGGAAGTGGAGGTCAACAAAGAAGTTATTTTATTAAGCAAAATATGATTTTTGGAATCTAAACAAACACAAAAATCGCAAAAGGGCTGTCATTTCTGTAATATCAGAGACATTACATTATTTTGTAGAAATTAGGTGTCCGTTCAGCGCATTCCACGATCCTCCATTCCTATTCGTGCCCACTCACTCTCATGTATTCAGATTATGCCATCGTAGCTACTACTGACAATTTGAATCGTGAAACGTGACCCAATACGAACCGATATGAGTTAAAGTAAATAAAGGTTTAATATTGTTAAATTCTTTTATTAACTAATTTAATCTGTTTAATAATCATGTCATATTTGTGTTGAACTTGTTTAATTAAATGTCTACACATCAAACATATCGGATCGTGTTTGGTCAACATTAATCCATTAATTTTAATAGGTCGAGTCATTTTTAACCTAATTATTAAAATGTGTTAACCATGTTAGGTCATGATCGTTCGTATCGTGACATCAATTTGTTTAATAATCAGGCCGAGTTCAACTTGACTTATTTAACAAAATGATAGACTTTCAACACGACTTATAAACACGAATTGTCACTGTAGATCTTTTATTTTTCTACGAACTAGAAGTAGCATCTATTTAAAAATGTTTAGGTCTTGGAAGCAAGCCACCGTCCAATGTACAGATTTTCGTAGACAAGAGGAAGACTCTATACATGTGCAATATGGTTTAGTTTCTTGATAACCGAGAATATATTAATTTTACATTACATGATGTAATTTGTTGTAGGCCAAGGCTAAGACATTATCAATATTTAATGATTTATAGTTATTAGTGTAAGTATTAAGGTTTAGTTTAATGATTAATTAGTTTAACTATATGAAATGGTCACGACAAAGTCACAAAACTTAAGTTACAAAAGTTATCCATATAATTTTTTGAGTTACAAATATAAAAAACATATGTGTATGGTTGGTACTCAATTGTTTGGTGGATTTTAGTTTTTAGAAAAACCAAAATCCTTGTGACTCAGCATCGCATTATGTATCAACCATGTTGACAGAAAAAACTTTTCTATGATTACTTGAATACAACCAAACATAACTTATCTTCATTTTATTCTATGCCATGAATTTGTATTACGTTTTTTCTAATTTTACTTTTCATAACAAACTCTTTTGTAACCTATTTTATAATTAATCTAAGGTGTTCCATCATTGTTGGACCAAATAATTTAAATTACATTTAATCCATAAAAAAATCAATCGGTTACAAAAGATATTGTTTGATTAATTTCCATAATTACAATATTGCTACAACAATCCTATTTATTTTTATATTTCAACAACACATTAAAATATTAGGCAATTTCTTCTATATATCTGAATTACCTAACCCACTGAAGATGACCTAAGCACATACTCACCATAACCAATCAATAATGCTTTCTCAGCAACCCACTAATAATTTTATTATTTAGTAGCAAAATGTATTTAGCTGAGTCCAAATGCCACAGTTGAAATTATGAGTTTTATTTTATTAAAATAAAGCTATTGCAATTATTTTAATTGCATAACTAAACAGTACTTTCAAATTGTTGGCGGCTAAAATCAAAAATATATTTTTCTCCTAATTTTTTTATATATATAATATTCAAAAGATAAAAAACTCAATTTGATCTATTTTGTGTTTTGACATTATTTGATCAACTTTTTCTTAACTAAAATTAGTTTATGAATTTTCGTGTTTCTTTTTTTTTTAATCTAAAATGGTCCCTGGACTTTTACATATTGACTCAAAATAATCACTGCCTTAATTGAAAGTTCAGAAACCGAATCACGTCTCTAGGGAATCAAACAAAATTAAGAAAAAGTAGGAGCAACAAGATTAAATAAAGACACTTACGTGAAAGTTCCATCGGCAAGTTGAATCAAGGCCTTGAGAGCTGCCCGGCGGCGGGCAGCGGCCACCGTATCCACCATGGCGACCAAGGCCGGAACAACCCCGAGCTCAGCCATCAACTTCCTAACCCTAACATCGTCTCTAGCGAGTCTCTCAATCTCCATAGCCGCCATCTCCTTCTCGTCCAAGCTCCCAAAGTGAAGCCTCTTCACCGACCTCTGCAGCACCACCAAGTCTCCATCGCCGTCGCAGTCATCACCACGCACTTCTTCTCTAAACCCATCAGCACCGCCCTTCGGATCATCACACCGATCATCGGAAACCGCCCGGCATCTTTTCCGGCCAGTCTTGGAGTGCAAGAAGCGTCGGATGCGAGCAAAGAACTGAAGCTTGGCATAGGAAACAGCCCAAATAGAAGGAGAAGAAGACATGTCGCTTGGTGTTCGCGGAGGAGACATAGATTTTTTATTTTAGGGTTTTTGATTTATGAGGAAGGTTGATGTAATGAGAGTGGGCTTTATATGTGCAAAAGGTTCATGACTTTATATGGGAGAGAGAATATATGGAGGTGTGTGAGAACTGAGAAGAGGAGACTTTGTGAGTTTGTGAGCAGTGGCTGAGACAGAGAGAGCACATGCATGGGAACAGTGTGGTCCATTTTAATTTAGCTCAAACATTATTAATACACATCTCTATTGCCTACCTTAATTAAATACTAATCAACAAACAATTGGTTGCACATGTCTCATAATTATATTCATCATTAATTTTAGTTTCAATTTTAGTGCAATTCCTTGTTATAATATTTTTTTTGAGTTAGTGTTGTAGAGATCCGAAAACTGTTTTTAGAGGTATTCAGAAAAATCGATAATCTGTCAACCTGTCAATTCACAGTTTGTCTCAACTGTACTTGTATTTTTAATGGATGGGTCATGGGTTCACTAAATCTAATCCACGAGTAACCCGCCCGTCCGCCAAATTAACCCTAAGAGACATCATTAGCTAGGTTGGACTAATTGACTAACTCATATTTTTTAATTTGAATGATCTATTCTTTATGATTTAGTGGCCATAGGATAGTTTTGGATGACTAAGCTCTAATTATTTGTATTTTCCTAATTAAACTCTGTTAATAAAAATACAAATTTAATGAAGTTTTGATGATTTATTTAGGTTTGGACCAGTTGATGTTCATCTGTATTAGGTGAGCTATGCGTAACCATCAAACCAATCACAATCCTCAAGTCCCAAATTGTTCAGAAATACATTTTTTTCTTTTAATTAAGTTGACCTACACAATAGAGGGTAGCTCTCCCCTTTTAACCCAAAATTCCACCTCACCCGACGCAATGAGATTTGAACCCACGACCTCCCACATGGAGATGTGTGTCTTGACCATTACGTCATCTCCTAAGGGGCTTCAAAAATACATTACTCATGTAGTTCGTGAGCTGCAAAACTTCATCCCTCGACGAGCGGTTTGATCGCCTATTTCCACAAACGGACAAATACCACTTGAAAAATGATTGAAGTTTGGGAAAAACAATTTCTTAAATATTGTCTGAAGTATATCTAATTATCTTGATGCTTTTGTACGTATTTGTACTAGCTCATGGTTTTTAGTACTACATAATTCCGTGGCACTTGACAAAAGTGAAGATAAGTGTTATTAGTGGGGCCTATGCATAATTGGAGGTTTTCATATAATTGTGGTCATTAGTCGTTAGAATATGGAGCTTATTGTTATACCCAGTTGGCTGCACCTAACCACTTCATTTGTTGCACCAAAAACCCACTTCATATATATTTTAGGGAACTTTCTTAGATGTATACGGCTTACACATTTGTTGACTGTTCGCAATAACCCATTACAATTTAATTGCTTCGAAGGTCTCACATCAGTGATACATGTTTTACTTTTTTTTTATGGTTGGGCTAAAATAGCGCTCTGAAAAATTTTTAAGGTCTCAATTTGAGTTTTTTTGTCAAAAATATAAAATAGAGGATTTTGGGTTAAAATCAGAGAGCTACCCCTATTGTGTAATTCAATGAGAAAAAAAAATATTTCATTTTTAAATAAAAAAGGTTAATAAGTTTTGTCTCCTCCAGACTTGTAATTATTTTGGTTTTAACTCCTGATCTCAAAACCATATGGAATTGGCCCTTAGAGTTTTTTATTTTATTTTTAATTTTGGTCATATTAACCTGGCACAACAGGTTAACTATCGTCACGTCATCTCACTCATCCACGTCAGCTGCCACATCACCTGAGAGCTGCCACGTTAACCATTAGCCCGTATTAGTTCATGCTTTAATTCTGTTGTTACAAGACTTGGTCCTTGGCCTCTATAAAAGGTAGTTTTCCCCCTTTGCCCTCTCCACGAATTAAATTCACCTGAGCCATACATATTTTGTGTTCACTATTCCCTTAGTGAGAGCTATTCCGTGGTGGTCCGAGCTTCGCTGAAGGTGCTGTTGACAGAGGTCGCTGGAGGCTATACACTTCGTGCGCAATGTCAAGCTTCGGTTCGCAGATTATCCTGACAAGAGGATTGCCAAATTCATGTTGCATGCTGGTAGGGAGACAATATCTTCTTAAGGCCAACTCTACTTTCTAGAGCGATTTGTGAGTTCTTTCTATTTTTATTTTTCGTTACTACTCTATTTCTCTAATTTTGTTTTCTTTATTTCGTTCCATTTTTGTTCGCTTTCGCTTTATTCGTCTTTGTCTTGCAATATTATTTTTTGTTCATGTTATTTATTTCATATTTGCTCTTTCCTTATTTTTGCCTTTTATCTATATTGTTCTCGCTATGTTTCTTTTATGCAAAAATCGTTTTTATCAAATTCCATATTTATGTTTTATGCAAAATTGTCTTATTCTTTTTCACTAAATCTCTATTTATAAAAATTGTTCTTTTGCGTTTTTAATTTTTTCTTCTTTCAAACTTCGGTTTTCTTAAACTTTATCTTAAAAACTTGTTTCCTTCTTATTTTTGTTTTCATATTGTTTGTTCCTATTCTTATTAATCTTGTATCGTTATTTATCGTTAATCATATATCTTGTTATTATTGTTACGCATGTGAATTTAATTTGTTTTAATTAAAATTCACTAATACGTAAACTCGATTTTAATCTAAATAATCTTGTGTGTGCCCTTAATTTGGACATTGTGTTTTTTGCCCCTAAATTACTAAAAAAGCACAACAATTTTAAGAAGTTATACATCCCTTTGTAAAACAGGCGAAAAATGTCGAACGCTGGTGCTTTGTCTGGCTCTGCCAGCCAAACATTTGTCCCAAAGGTGGACATGTCTGGTCTGCCCCATGCTTTCAGCGGGCAGTATTTTGGGCGCAGACAATAAAAGATGTTGATTTGTCTCTCCATTCAGGGGTTACAGTCATTGTTGACTGGCTCTTGCCCCGAACCTGATTAATCTAACCCTCAACATGAGGCTAAGATTGAATAGTGGAATGAGAAAGACCAAATTGTCCGAGGATGCATCTTGTGTGCCCTGTGAGATGTACTCTTTGACGTATACCGGCTTCCTGCGTCCACTACAAGGGAATTGTTAGAAAGGCTCAACCAGAATTACAACACCGAGGAAGTTGGTACTGAGAAATACGTCGTGAGCAAGTTTCTCAAATTCCAAATGGTTGAGGGAAAGAGTGTGACACATCAGGCACACGAGATTGAGCACTTTCTTCATGCTCTATCTATTGTGGACATGAAGCTTCCTGAGATTTTTCAAGTTATGTCCATCATTGAGAAGTTCTCACGCTCGTGGAAAGCTTTGGTATGACTCTTAAGCACAAGAACGAGACATACACTCTCAATGAGCAGATGACATCTATCGCGATCGAAGAAGAGCACAAAAGTTAGAGGACGGTTGTGTTGCCCATTGAGCACCAACCGAGAACACACGTCATCGCTGCCAATAATGGTAAAGGGAAGAAACCAACGTTTAACCCTAAAACCACCTCTGGTCTGAAACCTAAGTCCAAACCCTTTAAGAAGCCGAAAGCGAACAAACAATGCTGGAACTGTGGCCAGGTTGGACATTTCGTGAAGTAGTGCCTGGACAATTGAAGAACAACAGGGCGTCTACCTCTGGAGCCCAAATCAACATGATTGTGGATGAGACTACTACTCTGGCTTTGGAGGATCATAAAGATAAAAAACCTACCCCCTTAAGTAGTACGTAACCCTAACACCTGAACTGTTAAATATTTATGAACCTTTTGAGTTGTTGGTTGACACTAGAGCGAATGCATGTTTGTGCGGATAAGTAGCTCTTTACATCTTACCAGCCAGTAACTGGAAGGTCGTTACGAATAAGGAACACGAGCTATGCAAGGACGCTGGGGATTGGACGTGTCGACTTGAAGTTTCCTTCAGGTCGCATCCTGACACTCCAACAAGTACACCATGTTTCTACCATTCGTAGAAATATTTTGTCAGGTTCCTGTTTAGTAGTTAGGGGTTATGAGCTTTACTATAAATGTAATAGGGTTGTTATGTTAGATTCAAGTTCCTCATTTTTATGTCATGGTTACCTTGTCGATGGCCTATTTAGAGTTAGGGTTGATTATGTAAACTCTTCCTCTGTTTTCAATAAAGATTTCAGTTTATTCTGTTGAATTGTTTGATGTATGGCATAGTCGTTTAGGGCACATTAATTTCAATGTTATAAAACGCATGATGAATTTAGAGTTAATTCCCAAACATGAAATTCATAAAAACTCTAGGTTCCCCATTTGTGTTGAAGCTAAGTCGATCATAAAGCCTTTTCACTCCGTTGAAAGAAATTCTGAGATACTGGACTTAGTTCACACTGACTTGTGTGAATTCAATGGAATTCTGACCAAAGACCACAAAAGGTACTTTGTCACCTTCATAGATGATTGTAGTACGTTTTTCTATGCCTAATTACTGAAAAGTAAGGACAAATCACTTGAAAAATTCATCATTTTCAAGTATGAAGCTGAAACTCAAACTGACAAGAAACTTAAATGGTTAAGGTCTTATAGAGGTGGAGAATATGGGTCTAGCCCATTTGTACAATATTGCCAATAGTTTGGCATTGTACATGAAGAAACTCCACCCTATACTCTTGAGTCTAATGAGATTGTTGAACAGAAAAACCGAACCTTAAAAGACAAGATTAATAGTTTGCTATTAAGTTCAGGAGTACCCAAATACATGTAAGGGGAAGCCTTAAATACCGCAAATCATATCTTGAATAGAGTCCCACTGAAACACAAAGATTGTAGTCCCTTCAAACTTTAGAAATGTAAAAAACCTAGCCTCAAATACTTCTGAGTGTGGGGGTGCCTTGCTAAAGTGCTTGCCCGTGAACACAAAAGAAAAAAGCTAGGACCTAAGACTGTTGATGCGACATTTCTGGGATATGTTGACATCTCTTATGCCTTGAGATTTCTAGTTATCAAATCTGAAATTCTAGGGGACAAATGTCAACACTATTTTTGAATTCCATGACGCAACATTTTTTGAGGATGTCTTTTTCAACCCTTGCCCTCTTACTCCTTCTAGGTTCTTGTTCCTCTTCAGAACCTGGGGTCCCAGAAACATTTCCATTTGAGTTTTCCCCCACATTAGTCATCCTCTCCACTTGGGTTAGAATGGATACTTCTTTCATGGGTTGGGAAACTTCAGGATTTCCCGTCTTTACTGAAAAATATCCTCAAAGAATGTTGCGTCACATAATTCAACAATGGTATTGACATATATCCCTGGGATCTCAGATTTGATGACTAGAAATCTCAAGTCATAGGAGGTATCAACATATCCCAGAAATATAGTATCAATAGTCTAAGGTCCTAACTTCTTCCTTTTGTGCTCAGGGACAAGAACCTTAGCAGCACACCCTCACACTTGCAAGTATTTGAGACTAGGTTTTCTACCTTTCCAAAGTTCAAATGGACTACAATCTTTATGTTTTAGGGTAACTCTATTCAAGATATGATTTGCGGTATTTAGAGCTTCCCCACACATGTATTTGGGTAGTCCTGAACTTAACAGTAGACTGTTAATTATGTCTTTCAGGGTTCTATTTTTCCGTTCAACAATCCCATTAGACTCAGGAGTATAAGGTGGAGTTTCTTCGTGTACAATATCAAACTGTTGGCAATATTGTACAAATGGGTTAGACCCATATTCTCCACCTCTATCAAACCTTAACAGTTTAAGTTTCTTACCGGTTTGAGTTTCACCTTCATTCTTGAAAATGACGAATTTTTCAAGTGCCTCATCCTTACTTTTCAGTAAGTAGACGTGGAAAAACCTACTATAATCATCTATGAAGGTGACAAAGTACCTTTTGTGGTCTTTTGTCAGAATTCCATTGAATTCACACAAATCAGTGTGAACTAAGTCAAGTATCTCATAATTTCTTTCCATGGAGTGAAAAGGCTTCCTGACTGACTTAACTTCAACACAAATGGGGCACCTAGAGTTCTTATGAATTTCATGTTGGGAATTAACTCTAATTTTATCATGCGTTTTATAGCATTGAAATTAATGTGCCTTAAACGACCATGCAGTATATCAGACAATTCAACAAAATAAACTGAAATATCCAAATCTTTATTAATGATAGAGGAAGAGTTTATATAATCAACCCTAACTCTAAAAAGGCCATCGACGAGATAACCCTTACGTAAAAACGAAGAAATGGAGTCTAACATAACAACCCTATTACATTTAAAGTAAAGCTCATAACTAACCACTAAACAGGAACCTGAAAAAATATTTCTACGAATGGTAGCAACATGGTGTACTTACTGGAGTATCAGGATGCTACCCGAAGGAAACTTCAAGTCCACGCATTCCCCATTCGTACAGACCTCCCAGTTACTGGCTGGTAAGACTTAAAGAGCAATTTATCAGCACAAACATGTACATTCGCTCAAGTGTCAACCAACCACTCAGAAGGTTCATCAATATTTAACAGTTCAGGTGTTAGGATTACGTACTACTCAGGGGGTAGGGTTGTTGTTATCTTCACGTTCCTTAAAAGCCAGAGCAACACTCACATCCATAATCATGTTGATTTGGGCTCCAGAGGTAGACGCCCCATTGTTCTTCTTGTCTGGTCACTACTTCACGAAATGTCCAACTTGGCCACAATTCCAGCATTATTTTTTCGCTTTCGGCTTGTTAAAGGATTTGGCCTTAGGTTTCAGACCAGATGTGATTTAGGGTTATACGTCGATTTCTTCCCTTTGCCCTTGTTGGCAGCGATGAAGTGTGTCCTTGGTTGGTGCTCAATAGGCAGTTTGACCGTCTTCTGACTTCTGTGCTCTTCTTTGATCGCGATAAAGGTCATCAACTCATTGAGAGAGTATGTCTCTTTCTTGTGCTTAAGAGTCATACCGAAGCCTTCCCACGAGCGTGAGAATTTCTCAATAATGGACATAACTTGAAACTTCTCAGGAAGCTTCATGTCCGCAGCAGATAGAGCATGAAGAAGGTGTTCAATATCGTGTGCCTGATGTGTCACACTCTTGCCCTCAACCATTTGGAATTTGAGAAACTTGCTCACAACATATTTCTTAACACCAACTTCCTCGGTGTTGTTATTCTGGTTGAGCCTTTTCTACAATTTATTGGCAGTAGACGCAGAAACCTGGTAAATGTCAAAGTGTACATCTGACAGGGCTGACAAGATGCACCCTCGGACAATTTGATCTTTCTCGTTCCACTGTTCAATCTTAACATCACATTGAGGGTCAGATTGATTAGGTTAAGGGCAAGAGCCTTGAATAGAGAGCCAAATCTGCATCCGTTGTTGCCAGCGCCCAAAATGCTACCCGGTAAAAGTCTGGAAAAGACCAGACATGTCCACCTCAGGGACGAATGTTTGTCCGACAGAGCAAGATGAAGCACCAACGTTTGACATTTTTCGCGTGTTTTATGAAGGGATGTCAATATCTTATTAAGATTATTGTGACTTTTTTATATTTAGGGGGCAAAACACATAATATGCAAATTAAGAGCACACATATGATTATTAATTTAATTCTGAGTTTAAGTATTAGTGAACTTCAATTATATCAAATTAAATTCACATACGCAAAAAATAAAGATAAATAGGATATGCAAATATAGGCAATAGTAATAATATGATAAACAAGCAAATAAAAACAAAGTAAATAAACAAAAGAAGAGCAGAGCAGCGGGTGCTCTCCAACCCTAGGCGGGGGCGGCGGCTTCGCGGGTACGGG
>JAYMTF010003469.1:0-15147 GCA_036897485.1 Pelargonium nanum | reverse complement strand
AATGGTTGAAGTTGGTGACGTGGCAGCCTCTAATGCTACCTCACCAACTTTAACACATATATATATGGATTTGAATATATTTTGATAAAGTTGTATATAATTAAAAAAAACTCCCTAAGGTTGTATCCTTTAGAAGGGCATATAAGTAATTTCGCTCTATTACACTACTATTTCCTCTCTTCCTCGTCCGACCTATCAAAATCAAATGCAGAAAAAAATAAAATAAAAACTGTAAAAACCAGAGAAGGAAACAAACCTCCCTATTATCCTCAACACACAGCAGAGAAAGAGACTCCAAATTTCGCTGTGTCTCCGCCATTGGATTCGATTCCATGGAGGCTTCTACAAAGAGCTGGAGCATCCACACCCGACCCGAGATCATCGCCAAGTACCAGATCCTTGAGCGGGTCGGCTCCGGCGCCTACTCCGACGTCTACCGTGGACGCCGCCTCTCCGACGGCCTCACTGTGGCCCTCAAGGAGGTCCACGACTACCAGTCCGCCTTCCGCGAGATCGAGGCCCTCCGGATCCTCCAAAACTCCCCGAACGTCGTCGTTTTGCACGAGTACTTCTGGCGGGAAGATGAGGACGCGGTGCTCGTCTTGGAGTTCCTCAGGACCGATCTCGCCACCGTCATCAAGGACGGCGGGCTCGGCGCCGGGGAGGCGAAGAGCTGGATGATGCAGATTTTGGCCGGAGTCGATGCTTGCCACCGGAGCATGATTGTGCATCGAGATTTGAAGCCTAGCAATCTTTTGATCTCCGAGGACGGTGTGCTCAAGATTGCTGATTTTGGGCAGGTAACAAAATTTAATATTGTTTTTGGGTATTTTTGATTGATGACCTAATGGTGATAATGGTGGGAGTGGTTGATTTTTTGGGCTGGTGTTTCTGTTGTTAATGGGTTATGTTTTGCCAATGACAAGTATTTACTTTCATGGATTGATTGTGCTTCAGCTAGGAATGTGTCAAATACTGTGATGATTCATTTTGATGTTGATAGATAACTTTTGGGAGTTTTCAATCATTTTTGGAGATGAAATGTTTGGCATCAGTGTTAGTTACCAATTTTGTATCTCACTTGAAAAAACTCAATCCTGAAAAGAAAACTAGAAGCCAAGTGTAGTGGCGCAGTTGGCTACAGAGGGTTGCGCGAGTGAGAAGAGCACTTGCATTCGATCCCCTCTAAACACACCCCTAGGGTTAGGGATGAGCTTTAAATGTGAGTTACTCTCATTCTAGGATTAGTCAGGGTGTGGTAAAACGGCTTAAAGGTGCGAACCGCGAGTTTGCGGGCTCGCTCAGCAACCCCATGATTTAGACCGAAAAAAACAGAATACTAGAAAGATATGCTGCACCTACTTGGTTGTGAGTTGAGGGCTAATGTTGGGGTAGAGGCTTGTTTGGATTTGAGCATTGCTTTCTGCATAATATTCGGGTTTACCTGAGTTTTTGCATCATTTTGTTAGGTTTTGAGGGACACAAGTGCTTAGTTTTGTTCTCCTTTCAGGCAAGGGTATTACTGGAGTCTGCATTTCCTGCTGCTAATGACAACCCGCATCCATACGAATTGAATGCGGATAAGCTGCGTGTCTTTCATCCACTTGAACTTATTTCCGAGACAGACAGCTCTTGCCAAGGACTCCCGAACCAAGAGCAGGGAGGTATGCATAGGGTTGAATCTGTCAAGGAGCTTGACGACGTCAAGTCTAAAGGCTCCGTTGAAGAAACTGACAAGGAATCGAATATTCCTGATGGTGATACGTCTTGTCTTGCAACATGCACCACGAGTGAGTTCGATGATGATCCTTTGAAGGGTTCTTACTCCTACGAGGCTGAAGAGGGTGGAGAGAAACACGGTTCTCTTACGTCTTGTGTTGGAACCCGCTGGTATAGGGCCCCTGAGTTGCTATATGGATCCACTGACTACGGGCTAGAGGTTGATCTGTGGTCGCTGGGCTGCATCTTTGCAGAGCTCTTAACTCTGGAGCCTCTTTTTCGCGGAAATTCTGATATTGATCAGCTAGGAAGAATCTTCAGCGTTTTGGGCAACTTAACCGAGGAAGCCTGGCCAGGTTGTGTTAAGCTTCCTGATTACCAGATGATTTCGTTTGGTAAGGTGGAAAATCCAACAGGACTGGAATCCTATCTGCCCAAATGTGCACCTGATGGAATCTCATTTGTCAAAAAGCTTGTTTGCTATGACCCTGCTAATAGAGCTACTGCAATGGAGCTTCTCCGGGACAAGTATTTCAATGAACGGCCTGTTCCAGTTCCCATATCCGAGTTACGGGTTCCTTTGACCAAAAACGAGCAAGATGAAGATTCTCCTGGTGAGTGGCAAGGAGATAATGGTGCTTCTGATTCCGATTTTGATGAGTTCTGTGCTGCCAATGTTACAACCACTAGTACTGGTTTCTCCATAAAGTTTCCTTGAGCTACAAGAACATTAAGGTACTATGATTTGTTGAGTTTTAGGGTCTATATTGTGGGAATAGCTATTTGTTAAATTTTGTAATGCAGAGCTATGATGGAAGTTATTTGACTCTTTTTGTAAGTTGTCATTTGGTTATTGAAAATCTCATCATCCAGAATGAAATAACTGAAGCAACACATTCTGTCTATATTGTCTCTATACTTATTTGTTTTGGGATCACAATTATTCAACCAAAGTTTAAATATTACTTGCACAATACAATTGTCATTAGTGTCATACATTTGGTATTTAGTTCACTATCATGGATTGAATGCTTCATGCATTCACCTAAGTGAGCTTTTAACACGTCAACCATTACAAAATTATAATTGCATTTTTGAACTACTATAAAAAGCCGACCCGTAGGGTTTGGGTTGACCTAACTCTGGGTATAGATTCACCTAAACGAGCTTAAACGCCTGGTGATGGATGAATACGCATCTGGCGTCCGCTAATCCTCAATCCCCCTGCATAAGAACAAGGTTTTTAGTTTATAACAAGAGCAAGATGCAAGAGTTTTTTGCTCTAAGTTGGTGATTTGTGTGAGAGAGGAGCTGAATTGAAAACAAATAAACACTCTCCCAGAAGAGTACCTTTATTGTTGAGGAAGAAGAGCTATCTCAATTTCTTGAAGTGATTTCCCTTTAGTTTCCACCACATTACTTTTCACAAAGATCACTGCCAGTGTGCAGAAGGAAGCAAATATAGAGTACAAAATTCTAGGTCCAAGTTGCTCCAGCAAATGCAAGAACAGCAAGCCCACAAAGAAATTTATCACCTGAAGAAAATGTTACAGCGAAAATTGTTACGCCAGAAATTCATCTCTAACCTATGAAGCTCTGCTACATAATGATAAATAGATTGTTAAAATTATCACAATCAGTGTATTTCAGTTCGAGCTCAGCCTGCATCGTACAGAGTGAATTAGAAGTAGAAAGAAGAGGATTTACCCAGTGCACTGACATACAGACTGCCATGGCTTTTGCCCTAATCCGACTGGGAAATATTTCTGGTAGAAGAAGACCTGGAACTGGCCCAGCTCCGAGGGCAAACGTTAAGACAAACCTGAACAAAAATGTTAAAAATTAGACCCCAGTTCCAGCGGATTTCAGGCAACAAGATGAAAAGCATTGCTATGTTAGAGGTGCTGTAATTCTCTCTTTCGATGGCTGAGCAAGAAATGGTAAACTTCATATTAACAACCAACTGCTGCGAATTTGCATGACTACATTCTGCTAGATATGCAAGCGAAATAAAGATCTCCAAAGTAAAGAGTACTTACATCAGCATGCCACAAACAGATAGGTACAAAGCTACTGAGTCTGATGTATGGAAACTTGCCATAGCTTGAAGAACCATTGAGATTGCCTGAGTAGATCAAAGGTAAGGAATAAAGGCTAGGTTTAGAAATCAAATCTCCCTTTATTTAGCTGGAACTGATAGTAGAGAAGAACACTAACTACTTCTGTTAGAAGCAGTGCTAGTTTGATTCAGTGCATAATTGGCAAACAATTAACAGCTAGTTCGATTCAATGCATAATTGGCAAACAATTAACAATTACCAGAGGAACAAATGTGTATGGTCAACGTCTCCCCAAAATATGTCTTCACTGTTAATAGTCATTTTCTTTCCTTTCTCATAAACTTAATCAATCTATCAATGAATTATTATCCATTCGCTCCAAATTAGAGTAAAGTAATCCATTGAAATATTACATGACATGCAAGTTCCTTTCTCCAAGTGAGATGACTATTTCTGATTTGTGTATCGTTTCAAATGCATGATGGTGCAAGGCATTAGAAGGAAACTTGTAGAAAAATAATGTATAATTTAAGTTTACCATTCCACTAAAACTCCACAGAAGTAACAGTTTCCTTCCTACTTTATCCATAAGGACCATTGCAGCAATAGATCCTGAACACAATCGAGTAGACAAATCTTAAGTAATTGCTTTACTGGTAGAATGCAGCTGTCCAATATGTACAATAAGTAAAATACAGAGGAATGAAACTCTACCTGACAAATTCGCAATTCCTATAAATCCATTCGCAAGGTTCGAGGGCACTCCCGCACTTCTAAATACAGTTGAAGAGAAATAAAACACAGCGTTTATTCCAGATAGCTGTTGTAAAGCAAACAGTGTTGACCCAATAAAAACAACTGCCAAAAGGAATGTGTGAATAAAAAGAATTTTTGGGACATCCTGAAGACATATATGACGAGTACCACTGATTCATACAAACAAAAACAAATGTATTCACTGAGATTGTACAAGTATGATATCTACCTCTAAAATGGCGACCATAAAACAATTCAGAGAATTTCACAGTATCATTGTCATCCCCTCTATCTGACTTGGACAATTCTACCATTGCAAACTTGACATGTGATCCTCCTAAGAGCTTCTCAAATTCAGCTTCAGCTTCAAAGGTTCTTCCTTGCTGCATTACATCAGTGAGAGAACCATAAATTCTATACCCTACACAAAGACTTCTTACTAATGAACTACAACGGAAACTGAACTTATGCTTAGGGATAAGTTTATTATTGGCCAATTTCTATGTGATGAAAGAGCTGTCTCTACATAGAATATATGGTAGTGACTGCCAGAAAAATATTAAGGAACTATTTTTACTCATCCCTGATGCAGACAACTAGACCAAAGCTTAAACAAATTCTGGGGTATAGATAAGCTCCGTTCTGTTACTGTTAGGTAAAGACAGAAGCAGACCAAAACGAGATGTTAAGCAGGTCATTAATGGAAGCCTATTTTGCTATGGCAATGATGATGACCAAATAAAAAGAAAGGAATAGCCTTTTTTGTTAGTATATGGTTGAACTCCAGGGGGTCACATCAACAACTAGGTGAATTAGTCAATTGTTGGGATGCTCCAATTAAACCAACCAAAACTAAAGAATGAATGGAACAGAAATGTATAGGGGGTGGTAAGTTCCTTCAATGTAGATGAATATTCTCCTGTTTAGTAGAAATTTAGTCAATATCTTGTGATCTGAGAAAAGTTCAAAGTACTAAATATGAGTTGAACTGGTACAAGATAAAAAAATAAGAATAAATAAATCAGAAGAATAGTGGACTCAATAAGTTTCTCTTGCCCAACATTGTTAAAATACCCCGTTACTTTCACTCAATTGAATATCTCATTTCCAATGCTAGTGCATCAAAAACGTACTAGGCTGTAAAATTCACAAAGAGCCCCCTGACGAAATTGGAGGATCAGTGAGCATAAAAATGGGGTAAATGATGAGAAGATCCTAATGAACTGTTAGAGAATTGAGAACTAAAAATGAGAATGATGGCAGAGATTGTGACTGAGGAAGATATGCCCTATGAAATGAGAACAAACCTTGTAAAGCCAATGTGGACTCTCTGCACAAAATGACATGGCAAGAGCTAATATAGCAGCTGGAATTGCAGATACCCAGAAACAGATACGCCACCTAATCACACAAATAAGGGGAGAGTATTTAGATGTTAAAACTTAAAAATAATAATAACTAGATAAAGATAATGTCTTCATATAATTTTTACCAGCCACTGATTTCCTTCACAGGAATTCCAATAAGCAAAGCCCCCATAAGCCCAAGACAAGTGGCAATCTGGATGAAGCTTCCATAAGTGCCCCTCACATAGGCAGGAGAAATCTGGTCGTGTAGAAAAAGAAAAATATAAACAAATGAAATTCCTGCAGTAACCAGTGTAGCAAACTAACAGAAATATCTATACCTCTGTGACATATAGAGATGCAACAGGAGGTCCCAAACCCATACCAGTTCCAACAAACAACCTTCCAAGAAGCATACCTGCCAGATTATTGCTTGATGCACTGCAAATAGACTGTCTGTTTTAGATTGGCAGCCATATAAACCAAACTTTGGATACAATGTAAGGATTGTAAATCAATTTTGAGAACAAATTCTTAGAGATATGCATAATATATACAATAAATATAATTTTTGTACCATGCATAAGAAATGAGCTAATGCAAAACTACTTAACATGTTAAAAAGTCTTCACTGAACAAGTTACCACGTCACACTGTATAGTTCCTATTAAAATTGGTCTTGTTTTCATTTTTTTCTTGTCTAGATCATACTAGGAAAAAAATATATTAGCAATTCGTGATTTTCTAAGAACACCAGGAACCAAGTTTCTAAGAGAAAGGTCCTTAAAAAGAGACTAGCTGGATCAATCGCTGCTTCCAAAGAAGAAGAATGCCAGAAACATGAGATAAAATTTCTGAATTGAAATAGACTAGAAGAAATAGATAGATATCTTGATATAGAAATTATAACAAAAGAAACCAGAATGGAAAAGTCATGATCTGGTAGGCATTTAGTCGCAATAAAATAATAATTGCTTCATAGTTTCAGGATATTACCTTATAAAAGCACCAATAATCATAGGTAATGCGCACAGCTGAAAAGCCCTGCGGCGCCCAACCCCATCTGCAACCCAACCACTAAGCATAGATCCAAAAAGAGCACCAGCCAAACATGTACTAACCACCAGACCTTCATTTGACAATTAAAAAATAACAAAAACCGTTAAAATGAAATTTGGATGCATAGCGTCAGGCTAGAGAAAGTAAGTAAAAGAGAATCTGTGTCACCTTCAGCCAGGGTGTTCCCACTGAAACCAAGATCCAAGGAGATACTTTCAAGTGGTTCATTTACAACTCTGTTTTAAAAAAGCAAGCAAGTGAACTATTAATGGATTGTACTACAGAGATGAAAAAGAAACTAGATTCAATTGGATGTTCACGATAGAATACAAACCCAAGGTGATAGCCAAATAAGAAAGAAGATAAGGTAGCCACTATGACATGAGGGAAAGAGAGCTTCCATGAAGGATATGTTGCCTCCATACCGTTCTGTAAAAGAGCTAAAAGGATATGCGAACAATAAGTCATATGCTGTCTCATTGCTAAATACTATCATCATAATAAGTTTGAAGTTTACATATTGAATAGGCTACTGGTAAAAAAATCTCCTAGTTAACTATCTATAGATTATATGTAACTATGTAAGGCATTTTAAAGCTTGCAATAAGCATACAAGATGACAAAATAGAGAAATGCCTCATTCAACAGCAGAGGAACTCAGTTTATTGGCATAGGTGATCTTCCAGTTTATAAACTGTAACCAAATAGATTCCTATATGGCTTAAAAAATAATATATCTTCAAATGGTGAATAGTTATAGTTACCTGAGTTTTCTTCTAAATCATCTTTTCCATAATCTCTTGACGACATACGTTTGTATATCGTAGATGCTTCGCGCTGATGAGCCCTCATGCCAAATTTTAAGCAGACCCTTGTCCAAATAGTCTAATTTGAATAAATTACTCTGCCCCAATCACATATATGTACTGCACAATAACTATTCGAGGTCATTCCATATTTCCATACTAATTCTTACAGAACATCCAAAACTTTCCATTAGTAAATTTGGTGGTAGTTGTGATAGTCATCTTACAAGGCCAAAACACAAATGAAAACTACCCAGTCACCTAGATCTACACATTCTCCTCAAATACCATCTCCTAAAATCACTAATATACAGATAGACTGTTGTTTGAGAACAAGACATGTAACAGAATTTGGCTATATAAAATTAGCATCAGCTTAGCGTTCATATTGAATTTCAATTTCTCATATCAAAGCCAAACAGTACATATATCTATTTCACCTTTCCCAATCAGACCAAGAAACAGAATAAACACAAAACTCAGTTCATGACCTTTCCTCCTGAGTTTCTCAGCAACCAAACAGAAACATGTTCCTACCGTTACACAAGCCAACATCAACATATCCAAATCAAACAAATCACTTCAAATCGAAACAACGGAGGCAAAAAAAACACCAAAACAGCATGATTACACACAAACAATAGAAAAAATGAAGCTCAAATCACACGATAAACCGTTCCGTACCTCGATAACTCTCGGATCATCACACGATTAAGAACAGATCTAGAACAAAAATCGCCAAAAGAAAGATATGATTAGAAGCGCACTCGTTGCTCGAAACCGACAGAAACGAAACGGAAAACGACACCTGAACTCACGATTAGGATTTGTGTCGAAGAAACGAACCTTGTGGTGCTAGAATGCGCTAGATTTTACGAACTTTCCAGATTAAGGAAAAGCAAGATTCGTAATTGCCATTGAAATTGGAGTAAACAAAAAACAGAGGAACCAGAATAGTGATGGAGCTTTGGGTGAAATTTTGAGAACGAAACAAACGGGAACACCTGTTAATAGATTTTTTTTTTTTCTGAAAGTAACCTGTTAATACATTAATTAGTTAAATATTAATTAGTGTGAAAAAGAAAATTAAAAAATGTTAAGGAACTAGGTGGATCCGATCTTGTGCGGTCAAAAAGGTTTGCATCCGGACAGGTGTCGGTTTCTGAGAGGATATTTCGTTGACTGTCGACATGACTACATGAGTGTCAGTTTATATTATTTTATATTGAACGGTGATGATACGGACAGATGTTGAGTGGAGTATTAAAATAAATGCTCAGATATTTTAAATGCACCGTCAGTCATTACTGCATCATAAAAGGACGCCACGTGTATGTATCTATGGATGATAGTATATTTTTTCCAATGTATGGTGTTCAATACGTATCGAACACTTGACCAGAATAGAAGAGCTTGTCCCACCCATGAGCAAATATTTTATAGTAGAAAAAAAGTATAGGATAGTCGATTCTATATGTATGTCCAATAGGAATCGACCTCAACGGATCTCTACTCGTAGACTCTTGAATATATATTTGACACTTAATTTTACGTGTCTCTCAATTTTTTAATGATTTTGTTAGTAGGCACATGTCTAACACATTACCTATCCTCGTTTCTAAGTATTCATTTATATTTTGATTCGTCTTGTTGATTTGGAGTTAACGAAATGAATCGGTTGTGTGTTGTTGTAGAGCTCTTATTGATGGTTTTCACTTTTAGAATATTTTAAAAAAACTTTAACTTAATTGGTTTGAGCATGCACATAGTTAAGCAAGACATATTTAACTCATACGTGAGAATAATAATCTCTACCATTATGAAATAAAAGTTTGAAATTTTAGAAAGAATTAAAGAGCTTAAGTTGTGTGTGAAACAAATGAATCTCCAAATTCTAAAAAAAAATTATGCATCATGATTTTATGGGTATATATATACTAATAAGCTCAATACGTGGGGCGATGTGTTGCGTTTTGATTGGTTGCAAGTGAGATTTGTGATGCCAAACACGTGTCATGATGGCTTTATTCATCTTACGATGATGTCATGATGACATAAAAATGATGCGGAGCTAGGGCTTATTGAGAAATTGTCAATAATTTAATTACCTTATGTCATTGAAGCACTAAGGTAGTGGGTGTTGTAAAGACATCAAGTGTAGGAAGTTGTCACGGGCGTATCATGCCCAACTTTTATTGTACTTACTCATAGGCGTAGTACTAAATTTGAGAGGTGATCACTTGGGTGTTCTCGCCTAGAAAAGTTACAGGCATGTTGACAACTGTGAGAACCATGTAATATGATGTTTTAAGATTGGATTTAAGTCATAGGAGCGCAATATTGAAAGACTTGGAGTGCGCGTGTAATGGAAGGGAATGCATGCGAGGGCACGTCTTGGAGGCGCGCGTATGCATGGACTCACTTTTTAGATGCGCACGTCTTGGTGGTGGGCGTGTAAGGATACATTCATCTTGGGTTGGTCAACAAACTATAAGGGATCTCATGCACAACATGGTGGAAGGGTTAGATGTGCATGAAAGTTTACACATGAAAAATGGTTTGCATACGTTATTTTTGGAAGGTTATCAAAACAGGGGTTAGCTAGACGACATCATCCGTTTTACCAAGGTAAACCCTCGAAATATGAAATTAGGCCCCATAAATATTATGGATCCGCCTAAAAGGGTCACATTATTCTAGGAAGGGTTCTACGAAGCCAACTGAGACTCAAATGGTTTCAAAGACTAATTTGGATTTTAAAAAAATAGTTATTGAAGCAAAATGGTAAAAAATAAAAAACTATTTTGGGCCGTACAAGGTGGACAAGCGTCTATTAAAGAACTATAGAAGAGGAACAAGTATAGTCAATTCATTATTTTGTCAAGAACGCCATATATACAATACCCTAAACTACAACGAGTTTACTTAGGGGGGAAATTACAATTACCCTCCATTTGGCCTCTTTTATAGGAAATTTGATGGACATAAACAAAAAAAATTGTGAGACAGAGGGAAACAAGCCAGATTGTTGTCATCATACAAATTGTTATTGAGAGACATATAACAATAATAATTCCGTTAACTAACAAATTGAATTATGTAATGAATATGCGGGAAAATTTAAATAACAAACTGAGTTATCTAAATAGTTTTTTTTAAATGCTCTTTAGGTGGAAAATAAAAAATTGGGGATACCCGAATAATATTTAAATGTGCTATAATCTATATCAGCTCTTTCAACATTTACCAACATATATATATTATGTGCTATAATCTATATCAGCTTTTCTTATATAGATGGTGGGGTCCTAAATCCCTTAAAGAGCTGAATCATGGTCCTCTTACTAGGGAAGAGAAATTCATGACTGTTTGCTCTGCTTGGAATGCAGATGGTAGATGGGATTTCTCCAGTCTTTCCTTTGAGATCCTTAAACCTCTTCAATTTAAGATGTTTGTCATCCCCATCTTGCCTAATTCCTTCACTAAAGACTCTAAATGCTTGGGGCTAAGCAGGGATGAAAATTTTTCTATAAAATCTGCTTATAACCATGATCAAAATAGTTTAGAGTCTAGTGCTTAGGGGTCTTTAATTAGCAAAGACTGTGGCTCTGTTTGGAATCTTAAATGCCAGGAGAGAGTCAAGCTTTTTGGTTGGCTGTGTTCGCATCATGGTCTTCCCACTAAATCCTTCCTTGCTGCTAGATCTATACCCATTGATCAATCTTGCCATAGATGCTTCAACTCCTCTGAAAATATTGATCATTTGCTGAGGCTTTGCCCCTTTGCTATCTGGATTTGGACCTCTCTGGGTGTGGACCTGGGTGTTAATCAAAATTTTGATAAGTGGTTTAAGTCAAATCTGTTGTTGTCCTCCATCACTCCCTTTGCTATTCCTTCAAACATCCTCTTCATTTATACCTGTTGGTGTTTATGGCTTAATCGTAATCAGTGTCTGTTTTCTGATTCTTTCGTTGGGCCTTCTTCTGTAATCTTTAAAGCTAAGGCTCTTGTTGCTGAATTCTTTTTTGTTGCCTCCCCCAGCTTGGGGCCTAAGCCTTTTGTTAATTCGAGTCTTATTCCTTCTGTTTGGTCTCCCCCCTGTTTCTTGGATCAAAATTAATTTAGATGGCAGTAGTTTAGGCAACCCTGGGTTTAGTAGAGCTGGTGCGGTGGCCAGAGACAGTGAAGGTAAGTGGGTTGGAGGCTCTTCCACCTTTGTGGGATGGGAAGGGAGTGATTTGGCTAAGCTTTGGGGTTTCAGAGAAGCTGTGAATTTAAGTTTAAAATTACAATGCACTCGGGTCATTTTTAAATTTGATGCTATTTTGTTATCCAAGCTGATTTTCTTAGAAAAATGTTCTGCTCATCCTTGGAGATCTATGATTTTGGACTGCAGGGAAAGCTTGAGCAAGCTTGAAGATTTCGTTTTGGTCCATGTTAACAGGAAGGCTAATGCAGTTGCTGATTATCTAGACAAATTTTGTTTCAATTTCCATGTTGGGACCTGTTGTTTAATGCTTCACCCGCCTGTGGGTGCCATGTCTCTTCTTTTGGATGACTGTAATCTCCACTCTACCTCTAACTCTGTTATTTTAGGCAATCGGCCTCCTTAATCTAACTCTTTGGGAGTGTTTATAAAAAAAAAGTAGCCAACTAAGAAATGTCACTATTGATTTTTTTTTCCTGTTCCTTTCACTATGAAATCATCCTTGATAATAAAACTGACTATACTTTATGTAACATAAGGATGCAACAATGCCATGTTATAGACCATACTAGCATTTAGAGACTAAATTGAGTTCAAATACGAAAACTAAGATATCAATTTGGATAAAAAAATTTAGTAACCAAATTGAGTTTTAAATAGTAACAAAATGCCTTATCCACTTGATCCTTTCAGTAAAGAAAAAATTTAAGTATTAAGCTTTGAACGAGTATGTCGTTAGCAACACATAGATGCATGGCATATACTTTGTATGTGAACCAAAAAAGAGCAAATCAAGAAGAGTTTATAATCAATAGCAACTTCCAAGTTAACAGAAAGTAATCCATAATCTTTTTTATATGTCCTCCTACAACCTCATTCTCTTTTTGATCATCAGTAACTTCCAAGTTTCTGAATTGAAATCTTGTTTTGTTTATCCTCCTAGCTCACACTCTTTATCTCACTCACAACATCCATCATACGAGGTCTCTTGTCCAGCTCCTTGTCAATGCAACGCAAGGCGATAGCCTGCACATGACATATTTCTTCATTCTAGGGGCACTTCTGATCAAATGACATTCTATCAACCCAACACCGGTGAAGATCCGTCAGGACAGGTACTTCACCTGAAAGCATCTCAAATAGAACAATTCCGAAGCTGTACACATCGGACTTCTGGCTGGTCTTGCGAGTCCAGAAAACTTCTGGAGCCTGATAGCAGGTGCGCTTTTTGGAGAAGCTCGTGATCTTAGATAAACCAAAATCTAATATTCGGCCTTGGAAATCACCAGTGATGAGGATGTTGGAACTTGTTATATTTCCATGGTTAAATCCTCCTTCATGAATATGTGCTATTCCTTCAGCAGCTCCAAGAACAATGCCAATTTCTTGTTTCCAATTTGCAGCTTGTCGATTTACTGTAATTGTGTTATGACATGAGTTAGATAATCAACAAATCATGATAAATATATATGCATTATGAGTATTCTACACATGTAAAATGGGATAAGAACTACTTTAGTTATAAGATTGACTTCTCGAAGAGCTGTCCCCCCTCTTAACAAAAGAACTAAGTACTATTCGGATAGAGTATTTTCTGCTGTAACTCAAAAGGAAATTCTTAGCAGAATAGAACCGGTCAAATTATTCCAGCTCAAGTTTAGTTCCCCAAGCTTTGTGAGCCGGAGGTTAGGGATGGATCCGGTGAGGGAATTGTTTTGAAGGTACAAGCCAACTAGGTGTTTTTAAGTGTCAAGTGTAGAAGGGATTCTGCCACTTAGATTGTTTGTTGAAAGGTCAAGAATTTGGATTCGGGGAGAAAGGGAATATGGTATGTGACCTGAAAATTCATTATTATGAAGGAAAATAGAGTTGAGTGAGGGAAGGGACAGTAAATCAAGTAGAATATGTCCACTGAGGTTGTTGTTATGAAGGTTTATAATCGCAAGGGAATAAAGTTTCCCGAGTGTATTATATTGTATATCACCATATAACTCATAGCTTGGGAGCTGGAGGGCAATCACGCGATTATAATTGCAACTGATGCCAACCCAAGAAGAGCACACAGAAGTATTGACATTCCAGTTAAGGTTTTTACCATCTTTCAAGGCACCAGCGAATTCAATGAGAGCTTTTTTATCCGAATCAAGATCAGAAGAGGTGGAGACAGAGTAGAAGAAAATGAATAGGAGAAAAACTGCTTCTAAAACAAAGAGCTGTTTCATATTTATGTACCCTGTTCAGAACATTAACATCAGGAACAGTTATATTAGTTGAATCTAATGCAATGAAGATATATATTCGGTAGTTATCAAGTAAAAAAAACACATAGGTAATGCCTAATTTGGACAGAAATTGAAAGATAGGCACAGATGCACAAGAACCAAATAAGAAAATGCAGATGAACACAATCCAGAACAAGTGCTATATTCACTAAATCCTTACGCAATAATCTCAAGAACAGAAATCCCCTAAATCCACACACAAACCTCAAGATCACAGTTCATAATCAATCAAGTAAAAAAAACACACATAGGTAATGCCCTAATTTGACAGAAATTGAAAGATAGGCACAGATGCATAAGAAAATGCAGATGAACACAATCCAGAACAAGTGCTATATTCACTAAATTCATACGCAATAATCTCAAGAGCAAAAATCCACTAAATCCACACACGAACCTCAAGATCACAGTTCATAATCAATCAAGTAACAAAAAAACACATACCTAATGCCCTAATTTGGACAGAAATTGAAAGATAGGCACAGATGCACAACACCAAATAAGAAAATGCAAATGAACACAATCCAGAACAAGTGCTATATTCACTAAATTCATACTCAAGAACAGAATCGCACAAAAATTGTAAAAGGTAAAAATGGAAGTATCAGAGTTAAAAGGAACCGATCGTCTACTGAGAAGTGTGATGAGATGATGATGATCCTTGAAACTTGAAGTACACGATACCTTGCTGTTAAGCTGTTGAAGCTGTTGAAACTGTTGAAGACCGCAATTGATTGCTAATGAACTATCTAAAAGAGAAAATGGACGTTCTCAGATCGAGAAGCTTCACATCTGTAAAAATGGAATTGTGTTTCTCTTTTCCTTTTTTTTTATTGTAGTGTTGTTTTTCTCTTAGATTCGCAGAAATGCAATTTCGTGAAATGTTCGAGTCCGTAATGGAAAAGATTCAAT
>JAYMTF010003468.1:0-15149 GCA_036897485.1 Pelargonium nanum | reverse complement strand
CAATGATTAACTTGGAGAGAAGTAAAAATATTTCAAACAAAATAATATGTGAACTTATGAGAAATGAGAATATCTGTTATTAACTAGAAATTGAATATAATGGCTTATTATTATTTAAAATTAAATTTTCACCACAAAATTGACACCTAATATGTTATGTAAATTGACACGCTATTTTGTACAAAATTTTGGGAAATTGTTTTTATTTTTCTTACCAATTTAGTACATAGTTTCAACTTTCATTATGAGACTGCTAAGATGAGTTATGGGGTCACCTAATGACCATTGTTAGACATGACAATGGTGGGACCTAAAATAGTGAGAGCCTCATACATGAGACAACTTTTTTATAATGTGGTCCAAAAAAATTGATTGATATACTAAATTGATCCATTTTTCAAATTGTACCAATTCGATCTTAGGAATTTTTTTTTGACTTATTAAATTGGTCATTTTCTCTTAATTGCTATTTTCATATGGTTGTTGCAGTTATAGTTTTTATGGTGACTGCTTAACTGTTGTGATAGGTAAATCTTAATTATATGTTCTGTTTGGTTGAGGAAATTGTTGTTTGACATGAGAGAAGTGAGTTTCCAAGTAAGACTCGTGTATTGTATGTACGAGGAATACAATCCAAAAGATAACAAATTTTGAATCTTTTTTATGATTTTTCTTCACTTCTAGCAACCCAATGTCGTTTTTCTTATTCTTTAGAATCTCTTCTATTTTCCTTTCAGCACCTCATGTTTCATTAAGGTTTTGGATCAGTTCAGTTGGTACTATGTTAGTCATATTATAGTAGTATGCAAGCAGATGAAATGTAAACGGAGGAACTCAAACTTTCAATTTTTGAGTAACCCAAACTGGTTCAAGGTTTCTCGTACGCTGTTCTTTTAGATTGATCAGACAATATTGCGACCCTAACTTAAAGTAAATGACAAATACAGTAATATCATGATGAAGGATAGTTTTTTTTTGTCCTGTAAGCCTTTGAATGAATATTGAATTTTAGTTTTAATGGAATTTAAACTACTTTTCTTCAAACAATCTGAAGTTTTGATCTCTACTAAACTATTGGTGTTTCAGTGTGTTGTAATTCTCATTAATCTGTATTTGCAATAGGTTAGGGCTGGTGTGGAGATGGCATTGATTGATGCAGTTGCCAATAATATTGGCGTACCTTTGTGGAGGCTATTTGGAGGAGTTTCCAATACCATCACCACTGATATAACAGTTGAGTTCCTTCCTTACTGATTCTGTAATTTATGTTCTTTTAGTTATCAGTCACCGCATCGATTTTCTATTTTTTTTCTTTGTTTTTGTATTGTGTTTGAGGGGTGAGCCTTGGCGCAACGGTAAGGTTGCTATGCCACCAGAATTCAGTCTGAGCAGTCGTATATGTGCAGATTCCAATTGTTTCTCCAGCTGAAGCCTCTGTTCTCGCTTCGAAATATTGCAAACAAGGTTTCAAGACGTTGAAGCTTAAGGTTGGAAAGAATCTGAATGCAGATATAGAAGTACTTAAGGCTATTCGTGTGGAACACCCTGATTGCTTGTTCATCTTAGATGCTAATGAGGGTTACAACCCCACCGAAGCTATAGACGTTCTACAAAAGTTACATGGTAAAGGAAACACTTCATCGTTAAACTTTTATTTTGTGTGTAAATGCTTGTGAATGATCATATTTGCACTGAATCCTATTTTACCAATAACTAATATTTTAGGTTTTTCTGCCTCGAAAATGTAGTTTAATGTAGTATGTCTTGCAGAAATGGGTGTTACTCCTGTTCTCTTTGAACAGCCAGTTCATCGAGATGATTGGGAAGGACTTGGTCATGTCACTCGTGTTGCAAAAGACACATATGGAGTATCTGTTGCTGCTGATGAGAGCTGCCGGAGTTTAGTTGATGTGAAAAGAATAGTAAAAGGAAAACTTGCAGATGTTGTAAACATCAAGCTTGCAAAAGTTGGGGTTGTTGGGGCCTTGGAGATTATCGAGGTTGCGAGAGAATCGGGATTGGATCTTATGATTGGTGGTATGGTTGAAACTAGGTTAGCAATGGGTTTTGCTGGTCATCTTGCTGCAGGCCTTGGATGTTTCAAGTAAGTATCACAATCTTTTTTCAAAAACCGAAAAGGAGTGGACTTTTATTGAAGGGGATGGTCTTGGGGCAACGGTAAGGTTGCTGCCTTGTGACCTTTAGATCATGGGTTCCCCGTGCCAACCTTGTGTGTGTATATATTTTTTGAATACATTGTTCGAGTTTTAAGTAGTTAATGTGTTTGTTTCTTGAATACAGGTTCATTGACTTAGATACGCCTCTTCTACTATCAGAAGATCCAGTTCTTGAGGGTTATGAAGGTATTCTCAACCTAACCATTGAACTTACAAACGTACATGGTTTTGTTTTTAGGCTGTCTAACATCTATCAGTTTGATAATGTCCACTTCAGTAACTTAACCCTTCTCAATTGTTTCTGACCAGTCTCCGGTGCCATTTACAAGTTCACAAATGCAAGAGGCCATGGTGGTTTCCTTCATTGGGACAACATTGCATGGTAAGTTTTCATTTTACCATCGAGTTACTGACCGTTTATCTTACAAGTAAATGACATGTACTACCTCTATTTCAAAATAAGTGTCGTTTTAAAGTTATTCACACATGTTAAGAAATCAACTCAAATGGCCAAACTAACCTTATTTATACGTTCACTTTTCTTGTTGGATAAATAAATGTGAGTAATCATTGCATCACTTGGAATTTGGAAATGATGAAAGGGGTACAATTGGAAAGTAGTGTGTAAGTTTACATTGAAAATGTAGAATAACACTTATTTTGAAACAAAAAAAATCGTCTAGAATGACTTTTGTTTCAAAACGGTGGTAGTATTTTGTTATTCTAATTTTTAAAATCTTGTGTGGAATAGCAACAATAACATTGGCGTAAAACATTTCTAGAGTAACCAAGTACTATTTGAGGTCTTGTTAGTTCATTGTGAACCCATATGAGCTATATCTATTGGGTCCACTTATTGATAACTTGCACAATACCCCAAGATGATTTGTGACATTATATACATCCAAGTTTGGTAGGGAAGCCTTACAAAACCTAGTATCTCAGTCCTCTATCTTCTTAGTCTATTTCAAATCAAAATTAGGCCCGATAAGCATTTGCTTTGTGATGTAATAATATCCAAGTTTATGGATACATCCTTGTTATCACATTCTCATTCGCCATATCATAACGAATAGGACAACTATGCTTTGGTGAAGCTAATACATTATCAAAAAAAGGGCGGCCCAGTGCACAAGGCTCCCACCATTGCGGGGTTTTGGGAGGGTCATTTATATAACAAACCCTATCTCTATCTATCTTTTTAAGGAGATTGTTTTCTTGACTCGAACCTGTGATCTGAAGGTCTCAAGGCATCAACCTGGGAGGAACTCTGTAATGACCGGTTATATTTAGAATGCAATTCTTAATGTATCCCTCTAGATTCTTCAAGAACATGCCACAAGCTTGAAACTGTGCATTCTCATGGATTCATTGACCGAAATAACTCGAAGTTGATGAAATTTTTTCAGAATGTAAAACTATTGGGGTTTCTAGTAGTTCTGAATTCAACTGAGTATTAGTTTAGCGATGCTTACGATTATTACATTATATCATCTACGCGATGCTAACGACACAAAATTGAAATTATGGGCAGAAACCGAAGCTTGGATTGTTGGGCACTCGCATAAAACTCCGAGCAGTCAGCTGAATGTTGTAAGATCATCAATTTTGTTGACTCACATTTACATCTAATAAAACATTTTCATGCCTTCAATGTGTACCAAAATGTTTTGTCCATTAATTTTACTAAATCCATGATCTCTGCCATATTGTTAGTATTTGGCATTTTTGGAATAGCTGTTTTTAGCTATTCAAACTGTAATTACTGCAATTTGCTTGTTTTGTTTTGTTTTTTTTGTTTCCATTTTTGGAAATTTGTTAGTAGACTGGTTATTGTATTCATAGTTGATGTCAAAGCAAGTCTCTTTTTGAACTATATATGTTCTTTTTTGAAGGAGAAAGTCTTAAAATGATCCTCATATGATCCATTTTGTGTTAAATTGGTTTTCTAGTTTAATTTTGCTTTACTTTAATCTCCTTATAAGTATCCATGTTTGTTTCAAACTTGTCCATTTTGTCACAAAGTCGTTTCAATTCACCGAGCCTAGAATTTGAAGAACAAATATTTATTCAGAACCCGAAACATCAATCACCACAAATCCACAATTACAAAACACAAGTTACACGAACATTTCAAAATTACAACAGTATTGATTATATTAGAACTTGAGACAATTGACATTCCAAATGATGGACTAACAAGAGCGAGGGTGCTAATTTTTGTATTGTATGGTGTTTAATGGAGGCAGAGATTCATTACTATTTACACTTTTTTCGGGCAACCCTTGAGCAAACCGACCCGGCCCCAATTCCATTGGGTTGATATACAAACTGAATCCGTCAAAAAACGCGTTGGGTGTTGAAGTCAATAGAAATAGGGGTGATTTTTTTTTACTTTTATGAAAATTTTAAATTTCAGCTATTCGTAAATAATGACTGAATTATTTTCTTTAAAATTTATCGGTAAACTAATTTTACTATAATTATTTGTCTGAAAATCATTTAAAATTTTGAAACTAAAATAGTACTATAGTAGTATATATAAAACCATCCATGTGTTGGGGGTGTGGTTGGTGAAGCTTATCATTGTGACACTATTATCATTTAGACTAAAGTTGATGAATTAATTATAGGAGTTTACTAAGCGTGGAGATCAATAGGTGAAGTGACCTTGTTTCTATGATGACTTGCACTCAAATTACACTATTTTTGACTTTTAAATGCATATTTTGGATTTGGATTGGACCCCCTTGCCTTGTGCCAATGTGCTTCAAATCATGCATTATTAGGATCTCACACTACAATGTGCAAGCATGTAAAAGGGGATTTGACTTTTAGTGCTTGTTTGGTAACAACAATCCCACAAAATCTATGAATAAAAAGGAGGTAAAAAAAACCATCAAACATATATATGATAGACTTTTGGTGGTGATTGAGTTTAACCAGAGACAATTAACCCGACGGAAAAGTTGCAATGAATAAACTATATGGTGGAGAACTGGTAATAAAATTTCAATAGGAGCTATCAGAAAGGGTGGAGTTCCAATGGAAAATGAGCTCCTACAAAAGTTGGGCAAAAGTTTTTGGATGAAATGTCCATTGCTCCAAGATTTAGCCAAACCAAACAAAAACATTTTTGTGAGTGTTCTATGTATCCTTTGTGGCAGCCTCAAAAGAAAGTTGTAAGAGCACTACTCAAGTTTCCAAACAAGTCTTTAGAGATCATTGTTAGGCATGCTTAGTTAGACACAATTATTAGAAATTCGATAGACTAATTTGAATGTGATTTGATTTGTAAACTGATTGAATTATAAACACTTTATACTCTAAATATTTTTAAGAAAACTGCTTTAACATGCTGATAAAAAGAAATTCTATTTTAGTGTACTCGTTTAACTTAAAATTCAAAAAATAAAAACGTTTTAACATGCAGATATTAGTATAAAGTTATCGATCAAACATTTTTCGAGCGTGAAAATGTAGTAATGATTGGTGACACCAAACTACAATAAAATAATGATGAGATGATGTGGTGTGGGTGTGTTGCAATTGCATATGTAGAAATGAGTTATCACATCATCAACCTCTCACCGAAAGGGCAACAACAATATATCCATAGAAAAGTTTCAAAGGTGGGAACCACAATTATCATGTGGATTCTAATGGAATTGTTGCCTCATCATCATAATTAGATCATCCACTTTCATGCAACAAGTCATGATTGAAATGAAAATATGGTTTTTCATGATCCACTTTCATGCACTGCTTATTATTTTTATGCCAAAAATAAGTCATGAATTTGATCACTCTCTCTCTCTTTTTCTAACAAAATTAGGAAGATGAAAACATCACAATTGTAGAGTCATTTAGCATTTGTTTTGTTAGGTGATTTAGGTGGGGGGAAATATAGGATAAATTATTTGAAGGAATAGATTATTGTTTGAGTTGTGACTAAATTATTTACCGTTTACTTTACGCTGAAGAGGAACTCGAAGTTTGATTTTTATTTTCTTAAAATGTTGACAAGAGTTAAAGGTATGTTAAATTACGTTTTTGTTTCTAACAGTTTCACTTAATTTCTCACATTTCTTGCTAAATAAAATGAGCATAAGAAGATATTCAAGATCAACTTTTATATGAAAACTTGAGTTCGAGTTTTAGAAAATATATTACCACTAAATATTAACCAAGAAAGTTTAGCCTCTGTTGTTTTTTTATAACCTTATTTTTTTTATTAATTAATGTCAATATTATGATTGAACACTAAATTATTATAAGAAGAAAAAAGTCAGCTTATTCTACAACTCAACTTGAATTTTTAAATCATTTAAAAGAAAGATCAACATTTTTAAAAATATAAAAATAACAATCATTATTTGCTCCACTTTAGATTGGAGAGCATGCTCTTCCCTCATAATGTATTCATCAAATTATTAAAAACTTAGAATGGGGAGTGTGAAGTGAAAATGCAAAACAAACCACACACTTTTTTTCAATGCAAATTGGAGTGCAATCATAATGTCAACACCTTCATATCATCATATGAGCTACTAAAATTATACACTCTTTCTTTTTAGTAAACAAATGTTTAGTGTATAAGAATTTTTTTTATAATAATGAAAAAATTAAAATTATTTGATAATTGGATCGATCTATTGGTAAATTGTTGAATTATTTAACAATAACCTGAATTGTCGGTCACAAGTGATTTAATCCTAGTTTGAGCAATCAATGTCTCAATTTTTTGTAGAATTGTCATCTCACCAACTAATTTGATTAATAGACCTAGAATTTGACTTATTAAGTCAAAATATCAAATCTCACGATTAAAGTTGTTTGATAAATACTTTAGTCAATGTATCATATAAATTTCCGGCCTGATTTTTATAACATTAACCATTACCAACTACACCAACTTGGGATACACAAAGTATTTCAAAATTTCTTTTGGGCACCACTAACAAATCCAAGCACATGAGACCATAGTGGCATGAAAACTACTTGCACTTTCCATAGCTCTCCCCTACCTTTCACCAATCTCAAATTCCCTCTATAAATTGAGACAAAAACACCAACCCAAATCCACAAACCTCATTTCTCTCATTTCCTCACAAGTTCATTAACTTTTCCACATTCTAGCTTTGAGCTTGACAAGAAACAAAAAAATGAAGGCCTCATGCATAGTAGCATTGTGTAGTGTTGTTGTGGTGCTGCTTCTAGCTGAAGCACCACAGGTCTCCATGGCTGTGACATGCTCTCCTACACAGCTCACCTCCTGCGTAAGCGCCATAACGTCGTCGACTCCTCCATCAAAGCTTTGCTGCAGCAAGATCAAGGAACAAAAGCCTTGCCTATGCCAGTACCTCAAGAACCCTAACCTTAGGAAGTTTGTCAACTCTCCTAATGCTAGGAAGGTTGCTACCTCCTGTGGGACTCCTTACCCCAAGTGCTAGATGTTCACTTATTTTATGTTTCTATATATCGGGAATAATAGGTTTGAAGGTAATTTCAGTTCGCGTGCTATCTTGTTCGTTACGATTCAGTTTCTGTACTTTAGTTTTGTTTTCATTCAGTTTAACAGTTTGTCGCATTCTGGGTTGGTCTTCGCCGTCTAATGCCATGTAATGGATATAGGCGGCAAAGATTATTCCAAAACGTAATGACAAAATGTTGGAATGAATTGGAACGAAGTAAAGTTCAGAGACTAGATCATATATCGAATTAGATAGTTACGTGGACCATTATGTTACATTTTCCCTCTATCTTCTCTATATGTGTTTCATGCTATTTGCTAGCTTCTTGTTCAAGGTGAAGATTATAGCTTAATCATATAATTATGGTGTTTTCTATCTTATGTTGTACTAGTTATATGTGGAGCACAAGTTGCAATGGGAAATTAATAAAGTTGGTTCATGTTCCATATATTATCAGAATGAGATTATTTGAATAAATTAGTACTATTTCTTCAAAATTCAAACAAGTTACAAGAATCTTATATCTAGCAAACCATCATATCATGCATAGCTTGCACAATAAGTCTAAAACACAATGAAAACCCTAAAACATCCATGTCATCACCAACAACCTTAAATTTACAAGAAAAAGAATGGGTACTATACTTACATAGGAAACTTGGTAGTTTCATCACAAATGTAGAAGATTTGAGAGTTGGTTCCAGCCCGTCATCCATGACCTCTTGTCATTTGGAAGCACAAAATTGAGCTCAAACATCTCCTTTGATATGTTACCTTTTTCGCAGAACCCTACGAGCTTCGCAACTATCTCAGCACTTTCTTCAATATGGTTGGTGTCATGAGGATCCATCCAAAGTTTATTTACAAACTGGATTTTCCTCTGCTTCCCTTCTAGTGGAACGTCCCATTTTACGTATAATGCAAACCTTTCTTCAGCTGTTAAGCGTGAAGTGAGCCTCTTTGCGAGGAACTCTCTTTCGCGCTTTAGTGCTCGTAAACTGCACGCAAAAGAACAAGGCCGTGAGTGAGTTTCTATATCTGTAACAACTAGAGTTGGCAAACCCACATCAAAACATTTCGTATTTTAACAAGATTTCAGGAGAGAAAATAACCTCGATGACAAGGAGATTGTGGGTTCATCTCCTGTGTGAGCCGGGCTTGCATCCCCAAGTTGTGCCAAATGTTGCTGCAACCAAGTCAATCGCCTAAGCTCCACTTCCATGTATATTTGATCAGCGGGATCTCCCTTGAATAACAAATAAAATTGTGTCCTGTGGATAATGGATACATGACATAGATCCCATAGCTCAATGATCAGCTGCCTCTGTTCCCTGAAGGTTACTTGCCATGACACTTGGGGCTCCTCCAGCTCATTTATGTTTTCATCACTTTCTTCATCGTGTCCAGCTGAGTCATTAGCTTCGAGCTCGAGCACCTATAGAAGCATAGCATATGAGAAAACAACTTTATTGATGATGCAAATATAACCAACCATATATGGTAAACAAAATAGGACAATGCAAACCCCATACCTGGCAAACAAGAAGCTGCTTTTGGTATTGCAGTTTGGCGACACGTTCTTTCAGTTCTGTGACATAAGCTCTGATGCTTCTTACATTCTCTTCTGCAGCAGTCTGATACATCTTCTGCATTTTTTTCATGTTTACTGAACTTGAAGGCCGGTAGCGTGGAGTGCCTTCTTTTGACGAGACATCTGTATTTTCTTCACCCTTTGTAGGTGTCCCTTTCTCAGATTCTACCAGAGTGTCAGTGGAAACAATGTCATCATTCTCCGGAGGCCTATTCTCAATCTCAGACTCCAAAACTTGCCGAGAAGCTGATAATGGTGAACAAGGAGATCTTATAAAGTTCTGCCTATTGACAACATTACTTGAAGCCAAAGGAAGCAACTTTTTCTTCTTCAATTGACTCTTTGTTGCATTGGGGGTTGCTGTTTCACTGTTTAACTGTTGGTTATTGCTTGGAAGAGACATGACCAATTTGTCAATAGACTTCTGAACATTTTCGAGCTGCTCCTCAAGATCTGCAATGTTGCTTCCCTGTGAATGAAGTCTGGTTATCTCTTCCTTAAGATTAGCACTGACACTCTTATTAGGAGCAATTGCATTTCCAACTTCAACATCTTTTGAAATTGATCGGATGGAACGCATTTCTCTAATTTCTGCCTGCAGCTTTGCAATAGTCTCCGCTGCATCCTGGTTTCCTAATCTATGGCAAGCCACCTCCTTTTGAAGTACGTCCAGAGCTCGATTTGCTTCTTCTCCAAGCTGCTCCTGGAGGTGCTCGAGTTTGCGAATTTCATTCACAAGTGTGAAGGGAGCAGTTGATGATTGCCTCATAGACTGTCTCAATATTGACTTCCTGGTTCTATCCCGGCGGCCTAGATCCTTGCTGTTAAGGTTTGGTGACACTGCACAAGAATAAGAGAGACACTTCTTCACTGATGGAAGAGGTGATTCGATTGGACCTGAAACCTGCTGCCCCATTTGTAGTTTTCTTCGTAACTCGTCCACCTGAGACTGTGCAAGATCTCTTTCTCGTCTGAGTTCTTCCATTTCCATCTCCATCTAAAGCAAAACCAAGCAACACGGAAATAAAGTTCCTTAAATCCACTGTCCTGCTGATAAAAATGCCCATAACCAACCTAATTTGTTTCCACTTACCTGCTGAATTATCATATCCTTTTCCCTTGATGGATCAGGGGTGCGCAGCTCAGCTTCAAGCCTAGCCACTTCTTTTTGCAAATGTTTTACAAGTTGCTTTTCAGAAACAACCTGACGACATATTTATAATCAGATAAGAGATCAATATTTTAGAGTTAGGATCCTAAAAATCAATCGTAGGCAAAGTTCAAGAAATATACCATGTTTACTTGTGCATTATTTGTCACTTCCTTTGCCCGGGTAGCAAAAAATAGAGTATTTCGAGATTGTTCAACATGGCTTAATGCTGGACTCAAAGTGCATATGATGGCAGTACGTGCATTCCCACCAAGTGAGTGCTGCAATATACGAGTAAGTTTTGAGTCGCGGTAGGGTATATGACCACTTCTTTTTCCAACACTGCAAACACAAGCAGATCCCAGAGGTGAACAAAAGAATAACATATATATCGAAGACGGTACAATGAGACACGCGATGATGTCAATGATGTCCCTATGTAACAAGTTGACACAAACAAATTACAGCAAGATGTAGATAGAGACAATTAACATCTTTCTTCCATCAGCCACCTAGCATTGAATCAACAATTCCAATACATAACTCTCACGAAGTTACACTGACGTTAGCCTTTGCTTTATCCAATGAGGCTAATGGCATACAGGTTTACTTGCTAAATTCCTTCAACTACTTGGCATATGAAATTTATCTATCCTACAGCCTGATGAGAACGATAAAGCTGAAGATGGAATGAAAATTTCATGGACCATTGAAATCTATATAGAACAAAATTTAAATTTTTCATGATATAAAGTAGCGTGATACCAAAAATTCAGACCTGAGCTTTCTGATAACAGTGGTGAGTGTCATCAAGCTAAGGTTAATATGGCAACCTTCCCTCAGCCTAGCACCATCAGTATGTGTCTGAGAGGCTCTTTCACTTCCAGCTAGATCGACAAAGTTCTGCAAGTCATGGATGGTAATACAATTATGATCAAGAAATGACTATAGGTACATACGGATGATCACATAAAGATAATTCAGTTTTACCAGGCTTGACATGTAAGACCTCACACAACCGGAATTTTCACGAAGAGTACTTTCAATTGTCTGCATAAACAACCACAATGTTTAGGATGAATTAGTCACAGGGGAATTTATCATCGACTCATCAAAAAAAAAATTGTGATATATGAAACTCACCAGTCTTATTATCTGGTGTGACCGCGAGCTATTATCGTTTAATGCAGTTTCACCAACTTGCCTTTGAGCTATAAAATAGAAACTCAATAAAATTATCTCTAATCAGTACACGGTAAAGCTAAGTCAGCTAAAAGTCAAGTACTTTAATTGTTTACCTTCGCACACACTGATCAATTGTCTTAAATGTTGATCGTCAGTTGCTTTTTCTTCCACCAACTTCTCGACCACAGTACCTTTCTGCATTGGGAATAGAAACTCAATCAAAATCATGAGCACTTCCAGAAATTGGAGAAAAGAAAAATTCAGCATCAATAATACCTCTGGATCATCTAAAAGCTTAAGATTGCGACCAGATTCTGAATTCAGCAGATCCCTCACATTCTCATTATATATTTCAAGTCCAGATATCTTGATAGTAAAATCTCTCTCTGGAGTCTGATGTCATGCCAAAACCACACAAGATTAGTTTGAAAGTCAAAGAACAGGTAAAAGTTATTGGGCTCTTGGATTGCATTCAGTTCTGATATGCGCCATTTTAAGAGATGAAATCAATATTTGGTAGAGATAAAACTTACATTCATTATATGCCTATAGATATCATTTACAGCCTTTTCAGTTATTCCCCTCATAGTGTATGTTTTCCCACTGCTAGTTTGTCCATAAGCAAATATGGTTGCTGCAACAAACAGGATACATGTCAGTGCATTATATAAAAACTACAAGCACCCAGCATAAAACAGTTATATAGTTATGAGGATGTGCAGTACCATTGATCCCCATCAAAGAAGACAACGCGACATTCTTTACCCCTTCCTCGTACACCATCTCAGTTAAAGATGAAGGACCAAAGACTTTATCTGAATGAAGAACAACACAAAAGCTTGATTAGAAATAATCAGAATACTGCACAAGTATTTTATGCAACCATTATCACGAGTTAAATACCAAATGTAAATGAGGCCTGTTGTACAGAACGATCTTGAGGTAGTTTAGACACGATCGTCTGGTCATCAATGCATTCCCACGCTACTTGGTCTTTGGCTAACTGCTCCCTTTTGCTTAGAGGCCTCAACCGTACTGTCACAACAATCTTCTCTTCCCTAGCTTTTGGTCCTCCAGGGGTTGCAATAATCCTCTCTTCCCTAGATTTCGGCCCTCCGGGGGTTGATACTGGTGTTCTATCAATCTTGGATGAAGGTGTACCAGGAGTACGGACAGTCATCATTCTAACAGTTCCTAGTAATCTACTGGCTAGTCGAGCTAAGATGAAGACTGAGTTAAGGTACAGAGTTGGACCTGCCCCTCTAACGAGAGGCTTTAAAGATAGTAAATAACAAGGCTCTCCACTTACAGCTGCTCAATCTGAAAATTTATTCAATTTATCAACCAGTTAGTTTGCAATCAAAAGAATCATACATATATAGAAGGTATTGTAAGTGATCCAGATTTCATTCTACACATTGATTCTTTGGTTTAATATGAAATTTCGTGTGAGCAAATCTCAGCCGCCAAATTTGTTCACAAAATAATTTGAAATTTCAAGTTGCAGCTAATAAATAATTAAGCATAAAAGTGATAATTTAATTAGAAACAAAAAATAATAATAACAGTTCAAATCTTTCCTCTTTGGATGAGAAATGTGGAACCAATCCAGAAACTCCTATTAATTCCTTAATGGCAACCAGATTCAGATAACCTTTAAGTATTCCATAAACAACAACAAAAATCATCATTTCTCTGACCTCAACCACACTGGTTGCATCAGATGCAAATTGATACATCGAATAAAAGAAAAAATTATCATTTGTCTTCAAATTGCACAAGTTTGGATCAAATTTACACAAAAGAAAAATTAAAAACAGAGGGATTTTCCTCAGCAGCAGAATCGCAAGCCAAAGAGCAAAACAAAAGGAAACCACAAAATGCATCCAAACAGCACAAAATTGGACACTATTCATCAGTTTTCTTTAAACAGAAACTTCAAATACAGAACTCAACAACATTAAATTTTACCTCAAAAATGAACAACTTAACAAAAAAATACGAAATTCCGAAAATGCAAACCTATACTTACAGATCCAGACGGCAAGAACCAAGCACGCGAACGAGAGTTTCTGAGACGAATAGAGAGGGACGAAGAAGAAAAGGAGAGTGAGGAGCGTACGTTTCTGGGAGTTTCTTATGGAATCCTAGGGTTTCGAAGTCTCGATGTTGATGAAATGAGAAAAAGCTATTTGTTGTGACTGACTGTCTGAGACGAGAGAGTATATGGATTTGAAGTTTGGATCTTGCAACGGCTAGTTTTCTTCTTCTCGTGATTTTTAAATTGTCCATTAAATATTTATCGCCGATTTATCGGATGTTGCGTAGTAAAGCTGAACTGCGTTTTCAACGGTTCTCGACAAAAGAACAAAAGAAAAGGCTGTATTTTGCATGTATTGCCCCCAGGGTTCGCTCTTATTGTATTTTCACCCCTCCTTTTAACCAAATTTTCTAATATTTGTAATATCCAAATGACTATATATTAAAAATATTAAATTTGAAATTTTGTAAGCCATATCATAATTCTCTTGCAAAGTTTTCTAAACTGAAAATGAGAAGTTAGAGTACTTCAAATTTAGTGCTTATAAACATTTTATAGAAAACGGTCCCGACCTATTTGATTCAATCTCTGATGGATTTGTTCCCTACTTCAAGAATTCGTTCTATTTAAGATATAACTGGGTGCAAACAGAGCTAAGAAATCAAATTTTGAATCGGTTCAGGTTGTTGAAGCTCAACCAGAACCTGAAAGTGCTTTGTATTTCAAATCGTGTTCGGATTTTAAAGAATAAAATGCGACGAATCATGTAGGATTGTCCGACCCAGCTAGACATTGTACATGATAAATCCGACCCGAAAAATGATCGGATCGGTGTTGGGTGCCCATAGATTCGAACCAAATTGTCAGCTCTGGATGCAATTGACAAATAGATGTGTGGTTTGTTCCAAAACTATTCTCCTTGTCAAAAAGTCCTTTTTTAAAATTCAAATGCTCTCTTTGAATAACACTAGTAAATGACCCTGTGCGTTGCACGAGAGGCTTTACACTGATTAGAATAATAAATTAATGTATATTTTATTCATCAAAATATTTGTATACAATAATATTTTGATGAATAAAATATATCATTAAATAGAAGATTAAATGTTATTATTAACCTATGAAATAAAATGAATAGTTATTACTATGTTAAAAATTGTAAAACGGTAATTGACATGCAATAAAAATACATGTAATTGACATAAAATGAAAAGACACTAAAATTATTGTAAACTTTAATGATATTAATAATTAATATTATTAATGAAATGAATGCATATGTAACAGATAGGAAGTCCAAAAATCATATTTAACAATGATAAAATAATTAAAATAATTACATACATCATTTAGCTTATTATAAACACTACAAACATTAAAAATAATCAAATTGAAAAGAAAAAATTTAAGATTTGGCCACATAAGTTAATGAAATGTATTGGTATTACATATATGAGCTAGACAATGTATGAGAAATAATATGTACTCAATTTGACATAAAACAATGACAATTTTTATTGCTTGCACAACC
>JAYMTF010003467.1:0-15150 GCA_036897485.1 Pelargonium nanum | reverse complement strand
CTGCGAATCAAGTTATTGTAGTATTTGGTTCTATGTCATGTCTTTTCGTAATTGACTGTGTAAATCACTATTATTCTTAATGAAATTAATATTTTCTTAAAAAAAAGATAAAAATATATTCCATAATCAATAACTTGCCATTATGGCCTTATAAATAGCTCGGTAAAGTAAATTTTGGTAGACCTAACTGAAGAGGGCTATATCACAAAAACGAAAGTCTCCAATTATATAATTGGGAGACTGAAAAAACAAGCAGCACATTAAATTCAATTCTTTCTCTGTAGGCACTGCCTTTGCCTCCAATCGATAACTTTGTGGTTCTTGGCTCTGCTTGTGCTCTATCTCTATGGCTCAACCCAGGTACTCATGAAAATAAAAAAAAAATTTGTGATTTCTATGGTTTCTTGATTTGTTGAACTGAGATTAGTAGAAACCATAAATATCAGTAAATTTATGATTTCTGTGTATTTTTTTATTGTTTGTTTCATAAATATCAGTTAGACAGTTATCTTTTAGCTAATTATATAAATTAGAAAAAAAATCTCAACATGAATTAATAGTTGGATGTGAATTAAGTCAATGATAGTTTGAGTGAAGTCAACAAGAAGATGCTCCAAATACTAATAAATTTGTGGGCATGTGTTGCTTAATTATATGAATTCAAGAGATTTTTAGATTGATTGAGTATTGTTCGTAAACGAAGTTAATGTTGACTCTTATTCTTATAAACTCTTAAAAAAAGGTTATATGTTTTCAATATACCTGAGTTTTGATGTGATATTAAAACGGCATGGACTCAGTTTGATTGTTTGCTCTTTCTCTCTCTTTCGAGTATATATAGTTGAGATTTCTTATTTGAATTTAGGGTTTCTTGATTTGTTGAACTGAGATTCTTATGAGGATAGTAGAATTTTTAATTATCTCTCATCTATACACACATCAAAATTTATTTTCTAATCCCTTATTGCACGTTACTGTCAAAACCTTATTTGGTAGGGGATAAGACAATAGCTAAAGATGATCGATTGGGAGAATTAAATTTTTCGACCATAAATTGGATAGAAATTGAGGTTTGTGCAGTAGTGATGGGATGGGATTGATTGGTTGATGGATCATTGGTGAATTAAAAAAATGGGAGATCAAACTTGATATGTGTGTGTATTGTAATGTTATGATTTATAACAACCCAAATTCTTGTAAGTCGAGTGTTCTTCTTTTTCCTAACATCTCTATCTCCGTTGGAACTACAGTAAGTACAAGAGGAAGAAGAAATCGAAGGAAAAAGTGGATAGGATCAGCCACTTACCTGATGCAGTTCTTGGTCACATACTATCATTTGTCTGCACCAAACAATCTGTACAAACTAGCGTTTTATCGAAGAGATGGTTGCATGTTTGGACTAACGTACCTTGTATTGACATAGATGATTCGACATTGTTGGCGACGCCTGTACGGGGAACATACCAAATAGTGCATACAAGTTTGACTAATTTTATCAACAATGTATTCAACCCAAGCAATGAAGCTTCTATTCGCAAGTTCACTCTCAAGTGCAGTGATAAGTTTGATCGGTTCAGTATCAAAAGATGGATTCTGGCACCAGCGAAGCATAGGGTCCGAGAGCTTGACATCTGCATTACAAGAACAAAACGTTTCAAAATGAGTTATAGTCTTTTTGCCTACGAAGAATTGGTGGAGTTAAAACTTGGCACGAATATCCTCAATGTTCCTGGTACATTTTGCTTTCCAAGTCTTAAGAAGCTCCATCTTCGTTATATTGAATTTCATGATGATGCCATTAACAAATTACTATCTAGCTCTACATGTCCTGTTCTCGAAGACTTGCATTTAGAAAAATGTTGGGTGGCAAATTTGGATACTCTTGATATTAATGCTCCCGCACTCAAGCTCTTGACACTGGATAATAACAGATTAGTCTACTGCAAGTTCATTCTTGAAGCCCAAAATCTCGAAGTTTTGAATTATTCAGGTACTTTATCAACGAAAGGTTGTTGTTTCAAGAACATCAATTCTCTGATTAAAGCAGACATTAATGTTGATTTATATACCAGTTATAACTTCCAGAAAAGAAAGTATATCCCTCACGCACTTGATATGGCCAGAGCAATCGCCAACGCCAAGATTCTCTGCTTACGCAATGCCACTTTGGAGGTAAGCTTCTTTGATTATACATATCTTCTAGTAGAAATAATTTGAGCCTTGTATAAAGCTAGCTCTAAATACGAGCCTTGTGAATTGTGACCATAGATATATTTTCTCGTGGTATCGATAGATAGAAGAGTAAAATTCCATTGGATTCAGAATTGCATCTAATTATAGTTTTATATTTCTTGTCTGCATGAAGCTTTTCTCCTTTCCCGACCGAGTTGATTTGCCAATCTTCCACAATCTGACCGAGTTGCAGCTGACGGGTAGCGAACATTGTGGGCTGCTATTGTCTCAATTGCTTCACAACTCACCAAATTTGGAAGTTCTTGTTATCAATGAGGTAAGGCCGTAATGTACACTTGCACACCTGCACTCTAGTTCGTTAACATGATACGAGACTACATAAATTAAAGTTCTTGTTTTGCAGGGATTAGCGCAATGTAAAAGGGGCCTAACTGAATTCATGTGGAATAGCCCCTGTAGCGTGCCCGAGTGCATGTACCTGCACCTTAAGGTTGTGAAGATTTGGGGATTTAACGAGGAAAAAGGCGCGGGTGAGTTCATAAGATTTGTGTTACTTCACGCAAGAATGTTGAATGAGTTCTTAGTAGCTCGTTCCGAGTCGGAGCTTATAGAGATTATAGTTAGCGAGCAGATATTAAAACACTTGAGGAGAAGTATGCAGTGATGACTACTGCTAATCGCACACAAAAACCCTAATTCACAACACACACACCCTTCTCTGAAGCACAGAGACCTGATCGCAATGATCACTTGTCTTATTGAATCAAGAATGAGTACAATTGGTTCTGAGAATTACATTTATACTCTGTTCCTCTACTAACTGTCTAACTAACTTCTCAACAAATTCCCAAGGATAGAGACAATAGAAACGACAACGTTTCTATTACTAATTCTACCATTAAAACGCACAGTTTCACTTAACAACCTTTTCAGCTAAACGGCGCCGCTTGACCCTTCTTCTTCGTGAAGCCTATTTGACCGTTAGCCTTATTCCTTCTTATCCACACAGCACTATCCGTCCCCTATGCGCAATGATCGAGATAGCCACAATGTCATCCACCGTTCTCTTCACTCTCGTATGAGATTTTTCACATAATCCTTGAAGAAAACTATCTCAAAGCTATATAAAAAAATATATAATAATAATAACCTAAATGTTAGTCAACCTGACAATAGCCGATCTCTAAAACCCTAAATGAGTTATGCATTACATAAACATTTAAAAACAAAACACAATATTTCATGATAAGGAGTTACAGTTCATACAATGTTATGCAGGCCGAAGCCCACTCAGCATGAAATCTTGTAATGGACTTGTTTTGGACTCATTTGATGTGCCATACTGCCATTCTAAACTTTACGGCCTGTATTTAGTTTACGCCCAGCCCAAAATATAATGTCCATGCATCAGCTCAACTATCTAAACCTATATAATTAAATTGCTGAGCACCAGCGGTTTGATTTGCCGGTCACGACAATTGGGAAGCCATATATAAACGGATCAAATCTCAAAATCAATTACTCCCTCCGTCCTAAAATGAGTCTCATGTTTCCATTTTTTGCAAAAATTAAGGGTTACCAGATAATTTAATGTGTTTTCAATATCACCCTCACTTTCCCTCCTACACCGCATGTGCAGTTCAGATTAGGTTTTCCTTTAGTGCATAAGTGATAAGGGTAATATGAGAAAAACAATAATATAATAACCTAAAAATAGAAACATGACACTCATTTTGGGACAAAGGATTTAGACAAACAGTACACTCATTTTGGAACGGAGGGAGTATATAAAAATTAGTACCACGGTGTCTAAACCAAAATTATTTTAAAAAAGAAAACCAAAATTTATTCGGTTTATCTTAAGGCACTCACAAATTTACGAAATTCTTTAAAAATTTGATTTCATTGATACATGGTGTGTGACCTTAATAATTTGACAGCTTCAAGCCTTCAACCCAAAAATATTTGCCTCATCAATTTTTTCTCTCTTAAATTTAATAGTAAAACTATTAATAAGATATATTTTATGTAATAATTCAACTTATTTAAATCAAATACTTTTTTCGAATTTCAAATAATATCAAAACTTGACTGCTTCCCAATCATGATAAACCAACTTTTAAAAAAATACATATATATGTGACAAGTAGTAATCAAATTAGCTCATGATGAGTTCACTATTTACTTCTAAAATAACTTTCTTCTTGTCTTATGAAACGCGCTAATGTTAGGCTTGTTATTATTATTATTTTTTTTTTTTGACCTGATGTTAGGCTTGTTATTATTTAGAGAACATTCACTTAAAAGACAGTGCAAATTAATAATACTACTAAGGTAAAAACAAAAATACAACACAACTACTGTTTAAGTTGCATGTAAAAAGCAAAACTTAAAAAACTAAAAACATATTCACATGTATGAACGGCTAAATGGAGACAAGTGTCCGTAGAGCACATAAATCTATCATGTGCTACGGCCCACTTGAGATACTTGTTCTAATAGCAATTCTTCAAAATTTTATAGGTTGAAATGTGGTCTTCAAAGATCTACAAAAGTTACCGGCCGAATATTTAAACTAATATTAAGTCGGGTCAGCCATTGTAGTTCTAAAAATGGGGTGATCGTGTTGGTCATGTCGTTAAGTTAAGTTAATGTTGCAATAAAAAAATGATGATGTGAAAACTTATATTTTAAATGACTGCACAATCAGCATATAGATGGCCAAAAATAACTCACGTAACTTGTACGTGATGTCTCGCCAGCTCTTTACTCTCCTAAAGTCACAAAAACAACATTATTTTTTTTATCAGCAAAACCATTCATTCTATAAGTTTCAAAGAGAGAAATAAAATACATACACCCGAAGACAAAAAGTTACATTGAGTCCATGACATGGAACAAAGCTAAAACTGGATCAAGAGACCAGCTGGAAAGAGACCAAGACTGAACATCCGTTGAGCCGTTAAGCCTTGTAGAAACAGAGAGGAAAAGTCAATCCCAACCTACATATCTCAACACATGAAAGGGACAGTTAAGAATTCATGTTTCAGTGAGTAATGAGTTAATGAAGATATAACAAATAAGTAGGATGGAGACTTGAAAGGTGTAAATTGCATTAACAATAACTTGTTTAGGTGCAAAAGACTTAACAATTGTGGGCTCTTGGCTACTAAGGTCTAAGAAGATGGTTTGAGTTTTAATTGGCTTCACATTACCAACCTAACACAAGACACTAAAAATTCTAGGAAATTCCACTATAATTAATGCTCTTTCATGTAGCACCTAACTTCCTATAGGTATTTCTTCTTCCTTTTCAATAAAAAACATGAATATTACAAAACAAGAGTGACTGCAACCATGTTAGACTTTAGGTCAACCTGGAGTAAGACATACTGCTAGGATTTAAAATTCCAAAACAAGCTTCATGGAATGAGCAGACAGTTTAACAAGATAAAATAAATTAATCACATACAAATTACAAAACATATATTTTCACGATAATCATGCATACCTAAACTCTAATAACCATGATCAAGAGCACTTCTCAGAACCCTCACAGTTTAGCCTTGCCAGCGACCATCCTATTTTCTATTAGGAATTATGTACTTCCAAAAAAAAAAATCTATGATATAATTAAATAGTCATCATTCGTGGGTATAGAAATGCACATATAAATATAGGAACATTAATTCTTAACATAAGAACATGTGATTCACAAATATCAATTAAACATGAAATTATTCGTTTGAGAAAAGGATAAGCAAAATCAATTAAATGAGGAGAATCAAATCAAGCGCAATGAATTCACTTTATCTTTTTATGATAACTTCGTTCCATAAGCAATATATCAAATGTTAACAACAATTGTTTTTTAGAATAGAATAATTCACCTATCTTATAAAGTGATACTTCAATTATAAGTAACAACGAAGTCAACTAATTGTGTTGAACAATTGCGTCATTTTGTGAATTTTTTTCACTCAATGAGACAATTTGAACTTCCACATATGTTCGCTAAGTGTGGCTGTCTTTCCCAAACCCTCAAACGGGTCTTCAGTGCGACGAAATTGATCAAACTATGAAACCACCCAAATTACGGATTACCAACTTTGACGCCTGAATGCTTTATCATCTTTGATGCCTGAATGCTTCGTTTATCATCTTCGATGAACTAAGGCTTTGTTTACCATCTTCGACGTTTGGAGGCTCTATTTACCTCTTTTTGTGACTGAGGGATTCATTTACCATCCTTATGACCGAAAGCTCCATTTACCTTTTTCAGTTACATAAGGTTTCGTAATCGTGGGCACATATTTAGAAATCGTGGGCATAAGACTTCAGCAATCCCATTCCAACTCTGAACCAAGTACTACTTCCTCATTCACCTTCAATGCTTCTTTAGAAATTCAAATTATGGTACGATCATTATCTAGTATTTGAATATATGTTAGAATTAGCATTTGACTAGATAACGTACAATTAGTTATTAGAGATAGGATTTATGCATTTGAATTAGTTGCATTTGTCTCCTACGTCTCAATGAGCTTCTTTAGTCATTTTTCTGGCCTTCTATATAACTCCTACTTGGGCTTTCAATTTCCTTCTATCGGGCCCCCCGCAAAGTAAGAAATGAGAATGAGCTCCTATCTATCTTTTCGTTCCAATTGCAAAGTTAAAAACGGGAATGAGATCATATCTATTCATATTTTGTCCACTTGCAAATCCATAACAAGCTTGCGCTTGAGGGGACGTGATGGAATATAATCTTAAAAGTATAAATGAAGACTTCAACTATTAGCTTGATCTTTTAGAGTTGGTTCTCTAGCATTTTTGTAAGTATTTTTGTTCAGTTGGCACAACGAACTAGCCCGTCTTTTCTGGCCTTACCACTTCTAATATTGTTTCTTAATTGTACCTTTAGGACATGGTTCTTAAGGGAAATTGAAATAAGATGCATATGACTGGTAACAAGTTATTGGCATATTAGTCGTGGGATCCTTAAAGCGTAACTTAAAAGTTTTTCGTAATGGCTATTTACATGGCAGGTTGAAAAGTTTCAGTTATTACAACAACCCTCTCCATAAGATCCACGAATAAAAGTCTAGAGATTTGGATCGGACAATTCTAACTCAACTTTGAGAACATGGTTGTTTTGCATGGGAAAGTAAAAGGTACAACCATTATCTAGTATTTGAATATGTTTATAAGAGTTAGCATTTGACTAGATAAAAATTAGCTATAGAGATAGGATTTATATATTTGAATTAGTAAATCAAACTAATAATTAAGGTTTGCATTTATCTTTAGTTATAGGTTGGTTATAAATAATGAGAGTACTTGTAGTACGGATATGTTGAATATTGTAATGGCTTTGGCTTTTCTTTTTTATCTCCTATTTCTAGAGTCTCTTCTCTTTATTGAATTTTTTCATTTCATATTGAGTTTATATATGATGTAATCTTGTTTTATTAATAAAATTAATGTATTCTCATTCTCATTCTCATATATTTTTCCAAATTATTAGTTCATTCAAAAGTCAAATTTGATTCTTTTGTGGTCAACAAAACAGAAAAGCTACCATTTTATCTTTTTTTCTTGCCGTAAAAGAGAAGGCCATAATCACATGGAAATCTCAATGTTAGATTCTCTTGTTTTAAGTTAAAATCAATGGCACCCCAATGGAATAAATGGCTGATCTCATTTGATTTTTATTTGTTTAATTTGTTATTATGTTGCAGATCATGTCAACTTATTATTTTGTCACTTTCTAACTTTAGATTGATCCGTCTCAAAAATATATTTTGTTTCAATATGATATTTATAATTAAAACTATTAATTTCTTCGAAACTATTATGGAAATAAATTATGAAAAACTTAATTATGGAGAGAAAATAATTAAAGATGAGCGAGTCTCCCAAATTAAATGAAGAAAATTTGGTTCTTTCATATATTTTCCATCCATGGATAAACCTTGAGCAATGTCACGCCCAACTGTGAAAAACTGAAAATAACAAACGAATACCCAAAAATTACTAACGTTGTTACGTAACCGTGCGTACAAATCCACACGTCGTGTCCACTCTGCTTTGAAAATGACCCCAATAACTTCACCGTCAATTCTTCACTCTTCTCTTCTCACTATTAAACAATATAAATAGAAACCCAAGAATTTACACTATCTTATAAAATTAAAGATAAACTTCGGTCAACCAAACCAACATCCACCTTCCTCAACAAACCCATCTACAATTGCTGCATTGATAAACCAATAGCGCCATTTTCATTTTGAGTTATTGAATTTTCTGGAGAACTCGAAAATTACGATGTTGACCGGTTCGTCTCGTCCCGGAGGACCGGAGCCGGCGCCGAGCAACCACCTGCTCAAGCCGCTTTCCAAATTCGCCTTCTACGCCGCCGGCAATCGTTACAGCTACTACACGGGTTTGTTCGTACGATTGTTCACTCTCAGCTGCGTCCTCGTATCCATTTCACTGGTCCTGTACTGGAGCTTCTTCGCCGCCGGGACTACTCATTGGTCCCGCCTCGGCGACGTCCCGGCCTCCATCTTCCGCTCCGGCGAGGACGCCTCCGCCACCAACATCTCCCACATCCTCTTCGGCATTGGCGGCTCCCTCCAGACCTGGCACGACCGCCGCCGCTACGCCTCCCTCCGGTGGGACCCCAACGCCACCCGCGGCTACGCCTGGCTGGACGGGAAGCCGGCGGCGGAGGACGACAACGACCCGGTCCCGTGCCGGGTCTCGGAGGACTGGAGCCGGTTCAAGTTCGTGAACCCGCTCTCGGCGGCCCGGATGGCCCGGATCGTGGTGGAGAGCTTCAGGCTGGGCCTGCCGAACGTGAGGTGGTTCGTGATGGGAGACGATGATACGGTGTTTTTCAGCGAGAACCTGGTATCGGTGCTGGCGAGGTACGATCACCATCAGATGTACTACGTGGGGTCCAACTCGGAGAGCGTGGAGCAGAACGTGATGCACTCGTACGAGATGGCGTGCGGTGGCGGAGGATTCGCGATCAGTTACGCGCTGGCGGCGTATCTGGTGAGGGAACTGGACGGGTGTCTCGATCGGTACGGGAATTTGTACGGCTCCGATCAGAGGGTTTTTGCCTGCATCAGCGAGATTGGCGTGGGCCTTACTAGACACAGTGGGTTCCACCAGGTACGTACTTTTTTGCTGCTGGCTGTTTACTTATTCGACTCGTGGATTTTCGTATATTTCTGTCACGTTACCATAACAATTGCCACCGATTTTTATTGTTGTCGTGGTGAATTGGTTAAGTTCACTCCACGTGTTCATGTTTGGTTAACTGTTTGTACCGACTACCGACCGTAAATTGTGACGACTTTTATTTTTGAGGTTAGGGATACACTAATACACGTTAAGTGCATATGTACGTGTTAGCGGTGAATAGTATTATTAAATTAAGGGTCAGATTAGTAGTAGAAAATATATATTTTCTGTTTTCGTTTTAATTTTTTTTTCAATGTAAACATTTTTCATATATATATATTTTATTTCGAGTTAAAATAAAATAATTTTATGCATAATAATTGCTATATGGGAGTTCATATATAAAATATTTATATTTTATAATTTATACTATAATATGTATATTTAATATATTTATAAAAAATACGAACTCATTAATAAATAATAATTAAAAGGAAAATTATACATTATGATATTTATAAATATGAACTCATTAATTCAAACATAATACTTTAATTCATCTTAAATTCTTTCACTTTTGTATGTAAGTTAAATGTCCTTGTCAATTTTATCACAAAACTGAATTTTCTCAATGTCAAACAATAGCTTGTTTTATGTCAATGGGAGCAACCAATAATATTTCTTGGGTTAACTAATGTCATTTTCAAATGCTTACACAAAGGTTTGTACTTTCTTTATAAAAAATCATAATTTTCTAGTATGTTGTGAAATTTTAGATTTTTACATATACTATTTTATTTTATAATAGACATGTTTACAATTTTATAAACATATTAACAGATGCTTGTAAAAAAAATTATCACTAATTCTCAACTTAATATTTTTATAATTATGAATAAATAAATAAATAAAACTGATACGAAAGGTTCTATAATTATTAATTACCCACATGTTTTATATATACCTGAACCCACCGCATGTTACTTTCAGCCAATGTTGGTCCAAGCTACTCATTGAAATAATGAAGATGATTTCTTTGTTTTCCTAATTTTGTGTGCAATAATGCTTCACCTAATTCTGTATTTTTTTACCAGTTTGATATCAGAGGAGACCCCTACGGTATTTTGGCAGCCCATCCCTTAGCTCCACTCATATCCCTCCACCACCTCGATGCTGTGAGCCCCATCTTCCCCAACCAGACTCGACTTGACTCGGCCAAGTCCCTTGTCCAAGCCTACCACATTGATCCAACTCGCTCTCTGCAGCAAAGCTTTTGCTACGATGCCAAGCGCAAATGGTCCATTTCCATTTCTTGGGGTTACACCATTCGTCTTTACCCTTATTTCGTGTCACCTATGGATCTGCAAACACCATTGCAGACGTTCAAGACATGGCGGAGTTGGAGCAACGGCCCCTTCACGTTCAACACCCGCACTGTATCATCTGATCCCTGTGAGCAGCCGATGACTTATTTTCTAGAAAAGGCTGAGGGCGTGGGCAGGACCGGCACTATGACTAGTTACAAGAGGGTTGTGCAAAACTCAGAGAAGGCTTGCGATAAAGCTGAGTATGTGGGTGCAAATCAATTGCAGACAATTATAGTCTCAGCAAAGAAGTTGCGTCCCGAGTATTGGCAGGTCAGTTCTCCTTATCTCAGTTGTGTATTATGCAAGTAAATCTAAGTGCTAATGCATGCTTAGGAAATGTGGTTTCTTATGTTTCGCTTACAATTTTGTTATGACTTTCTGTTCAGGGACCGCGCAGGCAATGCTGTGAGATGCAGGATCATGGAAGAATCAAGAATGGTAGAATGCAGATTAGGATTAGGAAATGTAGACCCCGGGAAACAGTTACGAGTTAGATCTGTCAGTTTTCTAACATTTCCACTATGTATAGATTAAGCTATCCCTGTGTAAGTCTTATAGAGAGAAATGGAAGAGTAGTCTTACGTATCAGTAAAATACATGAGATGTGTTGTTTCTTGTTCGTATGAATGTTTCTCCATATTGAATCCAGGACCTCTAGCTTGGCATTAGAAACATGGATACTGCAGCCAAGTGATTGTGATGTTTAGACAAAGATATTATGAACATAGGGAAGGTGAAACCAGAGGGATGTGGTTACCAGTTTTGGACTACAAATAATAGGAACATAAATAGGACCTGGAGCATAACATGAAGTTAGCTTCTCTGCTCAATATAGTATTCAAAACAAAATGATTGTCAGTGTCGTCTTAAATGAGAAATGCAGCCGCTGCAGATGCAGAGATTATACTCCTAAGTACTACTTGCAAAGCAGAGTCTCGCGTGTTTCGTTTCCAGTTGTTGGATTCACCCTAATCAAATTGCCAGCCATTCACTATTTGGTATAGCGGAAAAATGAACACAATTACACAACTGTATATAAAGATTGTCTTACCCATCTGCAATCTTGCAAAGATACTCCCGTTGATCATCTCTCAAAGGCACATCTGTGAAGTCTGATCACATAAAAGTATAGTCAGCTTATAAATACAGCAGTAGCCTTACAATAGGGCCACTAAAAAATAGCCTTAAAATAGGATTTTATATGGCTCAGACTAATAAAAATGTTCATGGTCAACTAGATCGCCCAAGCAAAATGAACTTTTTCTCTCTTTTTCATCAATATTTTCTCTTGAGCAAAAAATATCCCATAACCATGATGATATTAAAACCAGAAAATAGAAATACTATGGTTTACAAAAATGATGTATCTGTATCTCAATAAAAATTTGGAGAAATCACAACAAAGAACTCAATAATAAATAATAATAAAACATAGCACACGCACGCTTCAATGATTTGCCTGAAGCCCGAAGCAACAGTCATTAGGAGAAGTTATCTGATCCTAGATGAAGACAATCACACTACATGGAATGAATGGAATCTAGACTTAACTGGGACTTGTGCAATAAGTAATAAGCGACTAGGCAGCACTGCACAAGGTCCACAGTAAAATTCAAATTTCCTTTTAAAATGATACTTTCTCTATGAACAATACATATAATGTGATTTAACCACCAGTGGCAGTGTTGCAATCAAATTAAAACAGTGAAAAATAGGACTAATATATAGCCTAGCCATTTTTAATCAGCTGTATTACCTCCACTTTGCCAGTTCAGAATGTTGAAAGGATTACTGCCATAACATTTCAAGGGTTATTTATACATCACTAAAAAAACTCAAATGGATGCTATATTAACTAGGAATAAGAAATTAAATTCTCACGGTAATAGCAACCATCGAAGTTAAAAAAAATAAAAATAAATAAAAGGTCTAGCTACCCCAACAAATGATGGGATTATGCTATATCTAACAGCATCAGTCATCACCCCCGAGATATATATATACAAAGAGCTGCTAAAGTAATCCTTATCAGTATCTATACTTACCGGCACCTGTTATAATTGATCCTTTGAAAGAAGTGTTTCCTGTAGTAAGTGCGCCTTCCAAGTTAGCATTGCTCAAATTTGCCTGCAAAGACACATTTGCATCGTAGCTATTACAAATTATCGTAAATGATTGAGTGTTTGTGCTAGATCAGGTCAGGGATACATGGGACAAACTTAGTTGTATAGGATTTAAGTAAAGTGATAATGATTACAAGAGCAACTTAATAATCACAAAACACATGTTCATTAACAAATCATATGCAGAGGAAGGGGCGATGCTGACTAGTTTTGAAAGCATAATCTTTCTAGAAATCAAAGCAGACGTCAAATCTCGAATCAAAATTCACCTTGGTCACATTTGCTAATGAAAAGTCTGCACCTCTGAGATCAGCTTCTGAAAGATCAGCCCCTGAATAACCAACAATAAAAGGGTGGGTTTTGCCACTACAATTTTGTATATCATTATGTTACAATGCTAAAGAAAGCAAGAGCCAGCTGAACATTCTCTCTTTAAAGTCTCTCTCCCATTATGAGTAGAAAGTAAATGATCCCAGCCTTTAACTCATTGGACTGAAAGTACATCTATGTAAAATGAACATCCCTAAAAGGGCGAGTGCAATCATGACTCCCCCCTCAACCAAATATTATTCTTCAAAGATTGGAGGCATTCACCTACTTGAATCAACAATATAGGACCTCTCAAATAGGTTGAAAAATAAAAACCTCCAAAAATGTTAATTCTTCTCTCTAACTTGCTGCCCCTATCTCTGTTGTAAAGTCTAAATTACTCTCGCACTAGAGTTTATAAGTGCAGGCTCACAAATCGAGAAACAAGCAAAATGGGCTTTGCCAAAAATATGGTTTCTATAATCTATATGTCATTCACATTATAAGATATACAACATGTTTTATCATAATAAAGTAAAACCGAACTCTATTTAGTAAGATGACAAAGTGGAACTCTTACTGATTAACAATTGAATATCCCATTGATTAAATGGCAACGCTAATTAACAGTGATGTTATATTAAAATGAGACTGATTGTAAGAAACTAAAAAACCTGTCAAATCAGCATCAAAGAAGCTGGCACCCAGTAACTTTGCACCTTTGAAATTGGCTTGTCTTAATATTGACTGAAACAAAACCGCACAAAGAATCATATATAAATAAATAAAAACTGGTCACACAACTGTAAGGGCTCACTGAATCCTTTTAAAACGGTACCGTTTTAAAATCTTGCTTGATCAACGTCTTGCCGCTAAAATCCTTCCCGGAGAGATCCTGGCCCCTGGTCACTCCCGCACCGTAAGGATCTCCACCCTTTTCACACCATTCACACATCAAACCCAATGCGATAGTCAAAATTCAGTACGAAAACATAATAAAATCTAAACTCACCGATCATTTTCCCCGAATTCTCTCAGAAACCAAACAGATAGTGCAAGTTTCTCAGAATTGTTACCTTGTACGCGAGCGCGGGATCAACGAAGAATAGAGTAGCCGAGAGAAGCGTGAGCAAACTTGCCTTCGAGGCCGATTCACAGAGAGAAGAAATGAAGTTTAGCGGAGATTGGTGCTGCTTCTTCAGTATCCGCTGTCAATCATTATTTAAAAAATCAAAATCCACATACATAAAACATAAATGCATACACGAGTGACTGGTTTGCGCGGGAATGCGTGTACCTGCTGCGTGCGGTGGCCGGAGAAAATGGAGAGAGAATCGGAAGGCGTCGGTGGGAGGCTACAGAGGTGATGCCTGGCGGAGGAGAGCGGAGGCTTTGGCGAGATTTTGGTAGAGAAGGAGACGTTAAGAAGAGACATTGCCTCCATTGCCATTGAATCTAACAATCTGTGCAGTCTCTAGACAGTAGACAGTTTTTCTCGTGGATATTGGATAATGATTCTGACCTGTAATTGGGACACGTGGCAAACCTGGCCCACCGGGCCTTTAATTGGGCTGGTTGTGGGCTAGCTAGGTAAGTAATAAGTGATCGGCCCATTGTTGGAGTTGGTTTGTCCAGTTCAAAAAATTGAAGGTTTTGATTGAAATTTGAAAGTGACTCCTCAATGCAATTATCCAATCCAATCGTTGGAGATTTTAATGCTCATTGCCATTGGAGTAGCTATCAATTTTGACAATAGCAATAAATGAATAAATAAATAATTATTGGATTTGGGACAATGAGCACGACTGGCCAGTCTCTTTCGTTTTATCATCAAAAGATTGCTAACTCTTGATTGGATTTCATATAACCTAACTTAACCCATAATAAAAGTTGTCTTTGGATAAAAATCAAGTATCTTGTTCACTTGGTTCAACTAAAAATGATTATACGTATATGGAGTGATTATA
>JAYMTF010003466.1:0-15152 GCA_036897485.1 Pelargonium nanum | reverse complement strand
GAATAGTGTTCAGGAAAGAGACAATGCCTCTTAACCCTAGCCTAGGGTTTTTGGCACCTTACAACACCAAAGTGGTCTCCTATACCACCACCACCAAGGATGTGTTGAGTGAGGATCGATCCTGAGACCTCATCTCACTCACACAATTAGAATAACCAACTGCGCCACCCTTAGTGGTTAAACCCTTGAGTATTGATTAATAAACTATGGTTTTCGTTTTTTTTTAAAAAAAAAAAATAGGAGGGTTCAGAATTACAATGACAAAATGAATAAAAAGAAAAAATAATTCTTTATTCACATAAATCTAAACATTAAAATTTAATAATATTTTATTCAATAACACATTCTTTATTTTTAATAATTTTAGTATTTACCTTCAAAATAATATTAGTATTTAAGTAAAAATAAAATAAATAGAATCAAAAATAAATTTAATTTCTTAATATTAAATACATTTTTATATAATAAAATTTATGTATAATCTCGTGCAAAGCACGAGCTCTTTTACTAGTAAATATCAATATATTATTTAGAGTACTCTACCAATACAACCCATTGGCCGTAGTTACTAGTTAGATTGGTGGAACCTTTTCTTCAAAAGATTTTATATAAGAAAACATTACAATTACATTGCGAAAATGTAATAAATGGTCAAGAATTAAGTTTTAATGTAGATGTGATTGCACAACATCGTGAAGTGTATCACCACAAACAAAAAATGTTATACAAATACATATATATTGAGTATCATGTTTGAACAATTTGTGCTACGTATTAAAAGAATTAAGTTCTAAAAAATTACATTGAAAATCGGTTAGAGTAAGAGAAAGAACAAATTAATATTAATATATAAGAGTGCGCCAATTTAAATAGATGGTCATAGTTGGATTGGTGGAACCTCACCTTAAAAATATTCAACATAAGAAAATATCTTAATAACACTGCGAAGATGTTATAGGCTGTTAAGAATTGAGTCTGCTCGAAGAATAAAAATTGGAGACTTCGAAGATGTGGTTGCACAACAACATGACTTGCATCATCTATAAGTAAAAATGTTATAAGCACATAATACAGTACATGTTTGAACAATTTAGATGGATTAAAGAACTTTTTATAATTAAATTGTGAATAAGTAAGAGTAAGATGATAGAAAAAAATAATATTTATACATTGTTGTACTACACCACTTCAAACCCTTGATCATAGTAAGTATGAGCCTCTAAATCCTTAGAATCCCATCTTCAAAAGGTTATGGATAGGGGTGTAAACGAGCCGAGCCTTAAACGAGCCGCTCGAGCTCGGCTCGCTAAATATTCGGCTCAGACTCATTATAATCGAGTTTGAGCCGAACTTGAACCTAAATTTAGGCTCGTTTACGACATGCACAAGTAACAAATAATGTCATACATAAATACATATTTGCGTGCTTGAACAATTTACGACATGCAATCAAAGTTAAAGTTTTATTAATTAAGTTGAAAAACGGTAAGATAATGAAGAATCATCGCACTCCACCACTTCAAACCATTGTCATAGCTATTCTCTTCGAGCACCTCAAATCATTAAATATACCAAATTTTATAACAAAACTGAAATAACGAATAAAAACAAAACCATCACTAACTGAAACTCTAAAAACTTCATAGTGATGAAATCAACAAGACAATATATAGAACTTGATGAGCTGGAAATGCAAATCCAAATTTAAAAAAAAAAAATGTGAGGGTTTGAGAACTTACTAAAAAAATTTGGTCTTTCTTAGTCAAGTCAATAGTCTTGAATGATTAATTAGATTGAGTATTGAACTTATGTGTTTTTTATGAAACCGTTAAATTTCGGTGAACGTTACGTCAAAATGCTCTCATGAATCTTTTTTTAATATACACTCTCAAAAATCCAATCAACTAGTCTGCCCGTGTAAATATATGATATCCAACTACTCTATTTTTGTGCTTTTATCCGTTGCTACTTACATGTGTCATATTTAATCTTGTCGCTATGTGACTTAATGTGCAATAATCGATGTGCGTTTATATACCCTCTACATCTAATTATCTTCACAAAAGTAAGAGTTTATTTTAACTCTCAACTATTTCATACGGAGATGATTATATAAATAATAGAGAAAATTCTAAACAAAGTGAACCTTAACTAGTTAGCAAAATTGTTATAGGTTAAGTTTCACTTGACTAAGAAAATGAGCAAATCAAATATGCTCTAGCTGTACTATACTCACAATTAGTGTGGTGATATCATATTATTTTTATTTTATTTTTTATCAACAAAAGTACCAATATATTGATAGAGGTTCCCGAGAGGAAAGTAAGGTACATACACTCGAGAAATACAAGCAAAACAGTGAATTGAAAAAACAGTGGCGATTTAACAAAACTTGGATAATGTCAATGCCGGCTTAGGGATAGCCAACCAACTACTGCAAGTCCATTGCGCCGAGACCGTTGATCCTTTGAATTCAGCCGAGATTGTGAAGAAACAACATGTCTTGGATTTTATTTTTATTTTTTTATATCATATTATTAAATAAACAAATAAAAGTATTTAAAGAGGAGCAGAAGTGAGTTCAAAAAAAAAAAGGAAGAGCAGAAGTAGACATTGGGAGAAGTTGGAAGCGGCGGGCCCATTATGGACATAAATGAGACAACATGTGTACGCGTAGGCCCGTCCCGGCCCACAATCATCATGCTATGCATGTCTTTGCTCTTTGATTTGGACTCTGATGTTGTGTTGTGGTGTGAAATGTTTAGTTTAGCAACACCTTTATGCTTCAACTTGTCTTTTTGGTGGCATTTAGCAAAATGCAATTGCAATCAATATTGTTGGGAAGGAAGAAAGAGCGGCCTAGACCGGACGACCACGTATCAAAGAAGGGGTGAGCGGTATATCCCACAAGTCACGAAGGGTAGAGAATCAGCTATAATCATTAAATATACGGTGACTTGAATGTCGAAGGGACTTAGTCTTGACGTGGAGACAATCCACAGTGAGTCCACACCACAACCCACAAAAATAGGTTTTGCGTCAGTCCCCTACCTCATTCCCATTTCCATTATCATTCTCATGCACAAAAGAAACTTGAAGACAAAACATGATTCCAAAGTGGAGCGACTCTGCGTGTTAGAGAAAAATTAAGATATAACTAGCCGGGGAATATACTGAGATGATTGGGACATTATTTTTTTCTGCTCATATTTTACACCTACATTATTTCCATACATTTATTCGTGAACTTGTAGATATTCAACAGTGAATATAATTTACAGCCATATATCATTGCCGAAACACAATTTTTAACCAAGACAAATCCTAAATAGACAAAAATTGAATTTCCAAGCATTTACCAAAATTTCTACACATTTGTAGTGCAAAAGAGTGTGCGCACTGGTGCCACTTAGTAAATTCAAACAAACATGGAAATAGACAATATTAATTTCATGGCATCAGTATTCATTATCATATATTTTCAAGCACATCAATATGTATATAGGCATTGGCCAAATTACAACAAAGGTCTAATTTGAAGCAAGTAAAATACGAGAAAGAGATTAGAAGGACGGAGGAGGGACCGACCTGCTGGAATCGAACCAGCAACCAAAGGAATTGGCAACATCAAGATATACCAGGCCTGCTGCTGGTGTTGCCAACCCTTCACTCTTCCATTTGAGCTAAGGTCGGATAAGACTTGGTAAGAAAACACGGCTTTTAAAATGCATGTGCCTTGTTTAGATCGGAAAGCAAATTATTATTATAGTACTTGTGCTTTTATTTGCCAAGCATAAGCAACCCCTTGATATTGATGTCAACACTCAAACATGTACCACCCATCCCATCCTTTCTTTCAATTGCTCCAACAATTTGTCCTTCAGGGATGGCTGCTTCCTATTCCTTAATCTCACTTATTTATTTATTTATTATTGGGATACAATGAAGGCGAGTAAATTTACCTAAAGTCATGTGTGTAAGAAACTCAAAACTTTAGATAAGTGGTCGGAAAGAATGAGTCGACTTATTTAAGATAAGTCAGAAACACAAAACGACATAATTTTGAATGAGTGGTTGAACAGAGTATTAAAACTACGTAGTATTGACGGAAGAAAAACGCACTCTACACATTCCTCCTACATGAAAAAATAGTTTTGATTTTCTTTTAAACCAATTATTCAAACTGCATCATTTTAGATTTTCGACTTACATAACTTTAGTAAGTTTACTCACCTTCATTGTACCATAATTAATGAAGGCAACAAATACATACCAAATAGGCCCAATACCAAACTACCGTTCCCAAGTGATGAACTTTACATTCTTTCAATGCGCAGTAAAATTGAAACAATGTGAATATAATCTTCCATACATAAAATGATCAATATTATGTCATTATGACACTTGGCGCGTATGGAAAAAATTATAAATTGACATGTTCTTGTTGGTTTGACAAAAAATATTTATTCTCTTGACGTCCAATTTTTGTCATCTAATCCTTCCAGCAAACAAGTGGCTAAAAGCAACACTTGCAAAAATAAACTTTGAACTTGAAACCTAGCTGAGGCAACTATGTATGACATCTCTTAAGGTGTAAGTCTAACCAGGCTTCAAATATTATTGGTAATCTATGTCCATTTGATTAGCTCAAATGTTCATTATTGGTAATTTATACTAGTTTCAAGACACAAATTTGATAACACACTTGTTTTGAAACGCATAAAGTACAATTTTTTGACATGTTATTTTGTGTGCAGAATGTGGAAGATATTTTGTATTTTCTCATTCTCTCCCAACTGTAGCTGCGGAGTAAAAACCAATTTGTTATGGTTTGTCCTTAGTAAAATGGGTATCTGCTTATATGAGTTGCACTAAAATTATGTCATTTTAAGTCACTAACTCGAATATACTAAGAATCCATCTGCCTTCTCTCTCTGGCACGATTGTCCTGACCCTGGCTTCTTTTGGCGCTGGCAGCTTGGTTGGGCAGCCGGAAAATGGAGGGAGATTTCCGTAGTCTTGACGATTTAGTTCCATCAAATCTTCTAAATAGAGTTTCTTGAAACCGATATAAACTTATACCAATTGATACCCATATTACTTCGCAGGACGTCTTTAATCTTTAAAAAAAAATGGATTTATTTATTTGTGAATAATTGGAGGTTCTAATCATTAAAAGGGGCCAATGGACTTGTGGCGCTATTAAGCAGCAACCTGCAATAACAATAAAAAAAGAGCACATATATAGAAAAGGAAACATACCAGAAACAAACTGTGAATCTGTGATGGCCAGCCAAGCAGCCAAGTCTGTGGAGTGTGGACTGTGGTTGTTCTACTCCTATGGCATTTCTGGCTCGTCTCCTCCTGCAAGAACCAAAAAGAGACTATCGGAATGGGAATGAAATGCTGACTAAAAGACAAACAAAAACTATAGTCTACGTCTATTCATACATCTTGAAAATAATTTGACACACAAAATCAACACTAGTCCAAGTAATTCCTGTGAACTTGGTTTCTGACACTTCCTCCTAACTAAACCATTACACTTGCAAAACCAGAAACTAATACTAATAGTTTGCTGAGATGCAAGAATCATAACCGACATCATATTCCATGATCGGACTAGATTGGTCTTCTCTGCTCATAGCCTTTTTATTAGAAAAGAACATAACTCGTCAAATTCATCATCATTTCCTGCCACTTATGTTCTTTTAATGACTAAATATTTACCTGATCAAGCAACAATCATACAAGTTAAAGTTTTGAACAATTGTCATCAAGCATAGATCATATGAGATCCATATACCATCACCCACCCTGATGGAGCAGTGATTATTATAATTTCTACTTAACGCCCTCACTATGCAGTTGATTGCTGAGCAACGGCTGCAGTCTGATGTGACAACTTGTGAAGTTGAGCTATTATTCGTCAGCCTTCAAGATGGCCGATAAAGAAATGCACGTCTAAATAATCATTGACCATACAGTACACACTAACAATCAAAGCCCAAGACCATTCGTAAATTCAATTTGGCATTTTGGACAAAGTATGAACATCATTTTCCAGACTTCTTCAATTCCTCCTGCTCCGAAACAAGAAAAAACGAGCCACATTGAGTAGTGTGGGGGCAGAATGATATCGATATACTAAACTTTTACCGGCAAAAGAATCCAAACAATTTCATCATCATTTCTACTCCATTTTATTTAATAGACATAATGCATGTTTGTACAAAATCTTAATATTCCAAAAATGTCATGTAAGCAAGAAAAAATGAATTTATTTACAGTTTCTAAGAGAAGAAACTCATCTGCACCAGGAGCTATCTACAAGAATGCACATGATGTCAGTAATTCATCCTTGAAAGGTGGCAAAAATGTCATCTCAATGCAAAAACACCAACATGATCACATCATCCCAAAATTGACAATTCTGGTCCATAACCTGAAAAAGAGATCAAATTTGCATCAATGCCCAAAAAGCCATAGCTCATCCAAGAGATTGTTAAATCTCTGTCCAAAAATTGACAAGCCACATGGCACAATGTTCCACTTTCCATAAGAGAAGCATTTACCAACATTGCAATGAACATAAAGAAAGTATCTCATCCATTATCTACTGGAACAATCTAACTTATTTCATAAAGGAATTTTAACATTCCAGGGTTGGAAGAAGAGGGACGCTGCCATCGTGCAACATTACCAAGCAAACTCTAAATGCTAACCTTTCAAGTGCGAATGATAGTATTTCTAAAGTTGTGTCCACGGAATCAAGAGGCAGGAACGAATTAACTTTCACTATCTTAGAATTCACACATTCATTTATCGCAGAAGAAACTACATTGACATAGAAATAAAATGACAGTAACAGGATGAGGTAACTCCAAACACAGTGTTGTCCTCAGATTTGTAGTCACAAAGTATCATATTACTGTTGTGTTCAGCAGATTTATATAACAATTAAATTCCACCTATAGGAAACTGCGTTGACATAGAATGGTAGAAATACAATGATGGCAACAGGATGAAGCAACGACTCCAATTACAGAGTTGTCTTGCATTGAAGATTGCAGGAACAAAATATTACTAACGTCATATGGAGTTTCCAGAATCATCTAACCTAGACGGCTTTCAACTAATGTAAGTAATGATGAATCCCATGGATCAAATTTTCAAAACTTGGCCTACTATATGAGTTAAAAGAGAAGCCATAGATCCTTAAAAATACAAAATAAAAAGTGAGCTTTGTTTTCACATCTCAGAGATTAGAGACGTACATTTGATGATTAATAACCCTTCCAAAAAACTCTGCTTCACCTCATTCATCTCGAGACTTTAAATCACTATATCTGGCGAACACTTTAGCGAACAGACATTCTTGAAATTAGGAAGATTAGCAATTCAATGCACATCTTAATTCAATGATCCACGACACCTGATCAAGAGAATCATTGATTAGAACAAAGATATCCCACACATTAACATTTCAGGAGTGAATTTCAAGTGAGCACTGTATTTATCAGATTAATTCCCAATGCAAGTCAAAATTCACAATATCACTCTTGCTAAAATTATAGCCATACTTACTTTTTAGCACCACAGAAGCAGGGAATCTTGTTCAACTCCAAAGGAAACTTGTAATTGTAAGTTATTTCTTCACCAACAGCAATGTGCCGTTTTGCATAAATAAATATTTTCTTTTGACCTTCAACACTTATAACCTTGGTGTAGCAATTTGGCTGCAAAACCAATTAATTCATATAATATGACCTACCAACAAAATCATTCAACTCCAAACTGAAAAAACAGATTTCTATATTATTTTATTCACCTACCTCACATGAATGGTTTATAAATCTAGCAATACCTCCACGTTTTGTAGCATCAACCTACACATATAAAAGCAATTACCAACTAGAAAGCCATTGTGTCAATAATATCTTGGAACTTCCAACAAAAAATAATAGGTCTCAAGACCCAACCAACCAGCATAGCCATGATGGCAACATTTATGGAAATTCTATCACATTAGTTTGTTTAGGCAGGAAATTTGCAATAAACATCTCTTGCTCAATGAAAAGTTATCAGAATCAATAGTAAACCCACAGAGAGAATTCCAGACCAGCAAACAGAAGGGAAATGAGAGCTCAAGTTTTTAGAAAACTACAGTCGTCATCCTTCTTTCACAGGAATTTTATGGTTCACATATGCTAAAAGGGTGTGTCTAAACCTCATTTTCAAATTGCCTTCTTACAATGCAACCATATTTACAAATGCATATAGGTGATTCCATACGAAGATAAGCTAAATATAAATAAGGCATATGTACTAACCACATAACCATCATCAAGCCTAAAAAGATAACTGCTTCCAATGCCCATCTTCTCATATTCGCGTTCACGTATATCAGATACCTGTAAAATACATTAACAAAATTAGAGGAAAACCTTGACACGAGAAGACAAACAAATATATATGAGTAATGAAAGTGAACATGACACTAGGAGAATGAAATTTAGTTACATTTAAAACTGAAACATACTGCAATAACTAATTAAGGGATAAACTCAGATTACCCTGAGACGAATCAATTCTCCAACATATTCAATGACAAAATCCTCTGCTTCAATTGGCTCCAGCGCAACAAGACCCCAATCGTGTATCTTGCTCCGTTGAAAACGTAAACGTTTTTTTCTTGCCTAACAAGTCCAAGCAAATAATATTATATTTAAAATAAACAAAAAATAAATATCTTTGTTTTCTCTTACCTTCAACTGTGTGGCTTTCAAAAGTTCAACACCCTCGGCGGCAGCAAGAAGATTGCGCATCTTCACCCTGTTTGTTCTTGCAGAAAGACCTTTACTATTTGACCACTGAGATGGAATAATCTCAGCACCTGACAACCTTGCACGACTGTACTGAATTCCCCTCACACGAGCTCTTTCCGTAGGGCTTGCGTTAAGTGACCATGCATGCCACTCCCAGCCATTAATAGAACACCGAGCACATCCATTGGATTTAGGACAGCGATTTGACGTCCTGGATTTACTGGACTTCGTCCTTTGCACTGTATCTGGTCCGCAGGTTCCTTGCTTGGTAGCACCATTTATTACTTTCGTTATCTTTGTGGGATGTGATGACTGTTCATTGTCATTATCCACTAAGCGCTTTCTTTTGGGCTTAGACACCTTTGATACTAAACAAAATACAAGGAATAAATAATATAAGCACAAATAATGGATAGACTTTGAACAAGCATCAGTTTATTGTCACAAACAGTGAAACAGAAATTAATTTTTTTTTAATGTGACTAATGACTAATAAAAGAACTTACATTTGAACATATTTATGGACATTTCATCAGCAAGCTTAACCTCTGTTCCAACAACATTGTTATTGCTATCATTAACCTTCTGAACAACATTACCATCCAGGATTAACGCTGAATCCTTCTCACTAGCGCACTTGATAACTTCGTTTGTGACCCTGGAATCTGGTTAATAGTCATCAATCACTATTATCATAATAGTTTATAATCATCAAGTTAATAGTCATGAACACTGTTTCTAGATGAAAATAACAAAAGAAACATAAAATTATACTGACATTTTGACATCTTTTTGGACCTATCACCAGTACGCTTTCTCTTAATTCCAACAACACTGCTATCGATATCAGAAATCTTCTCACTAACATCAGGAAATGCTGAAACCTTCTCTCTGCTAGGTTTCATGACAGCTTTTATCACCTTAGTATCAGAGTCTGTCTCTCTGCTAGATTTTATGAAATCTTTTGTCACCTTGGCATCAGAACCCTTCTCTCTACCAGAAATAATTGCTTTTTTTGTCACCTTGGCATCAGAGTTCTTCCCTTTGCTAGATTTTATGACATCTTTTTTCCCCTTAGCACCTGAATGCTTCTCTTTGCTTGATTTCATGACATCTTTTGTCACCTTGACATCTAATTAATAAGCGTTAACCAGATTAGCAGGAAAAAAAGTGTATATAGGGCTAATTTCAAAATTAGTGTCATAATTAAGTAATTGGTTAAAGCACATACTTTCAACGGTTCGTGCAGCCTTAATCAATTCTTTACAACTTCGTTTCTTGGAAGACGAGTTATCAATGGACAAGCTCTTCTTAACAACACCTAGAGAAGACCTCAACCTAAGAGATGATTCACTTCGGGATTTGTTTGACCCAACATTTTCAGGAATCACAGTCCCAACTTCTACACCCTCAAGCAAATCTTGAGAAGGATCCTGTTTCTTAGATTTGCACTTAGATTTACTCTCTAACCCGGTGCCACCTGAAATTACAGACAGAGAAGATCCCAATTTCCGCAATGACTTTTTCTTGCGGTGATACGTATTTTCAGAAGGGCCCACACTAGGAGAATTTTTTGATATATTCCTGTTTCCTTTAGGTGCATTAGATGCTCCTGCCTGAAACAAAAAAAAGGCAAATATCACAGAAAGGATACACAATCATTTCCATCAGAACACCAAACAAAATAAGATATTAAAAAAAGGAGAACAAACTGAAGCAAAATTTACAGGTAACCAATATTTTGGCCACGTATAAGAATTGAGTACCTCACTGACATATGGTTCACATTGTTTCTTTGTAGCATGCCATGATCTAAGAAAGTGTCGAAGATCACTGTCAAGAACAGATGACTTCCACAATTTCAGCACATCATCATACAATTTCTGTCGGCACAGTGCCATGGCAACATATTCTACAATTTTAGGGATCTGCTCATCAGACCTAGATGGTTGGAATTTAGAAATATATGACGGGACAAGTTTAGTTCTCAGATTTCCTTCAAACCCTGGAGGTGGTGGCTCATCAGTTTCTGGGTCATCAACCACATCGTTGGCATGCATGCATGATTTCATAAACATACAAGCCAAAATCTCAGAAGGATCTTTAGATGCAGATGAGCCAGAGGGTTTATTCACTTGAGGAGAAGCTTGATAGCTATCATATACAATCATATCTGCAGAAATGTCATGTGAAATTTTCCTAATATCATCCCGCGTTTCGAATGAACGATATTTGCTGGTATGAGAATTATGAATGGAAGAATCAAGAGCATCCTGCAACAACAAATAATTATTAAATAAATAAAAAGTTTCCTCAGCATATTGAAGATTAACAATATATGAATGCAACTAATGGCAGAAGTTGATCTCAGTTTATTTTCAATTTACCTCATGCAATGTTTCACATTCTGAAGAATCAACTAATTTCCTAACTTCCTCCTCGATCGAACTTTGAGCATACTCAACTAAAGAAATCTTTGCAGACAAATGGAGCTCATTTTCTACATCTTCTAGTATGTCTACCATGTTATCATATACTTCACCAGTTAATGACAGACACTTCGGATCAGATGAATTTGCTGTTGCTGGAGAAGATGTAGACAGAATGGATAATTGACCGTGAACATCCAATCCAGTTTTCAATGGCTCAAAACCAGGTGGGCAGTCAACATCAGAATCAGACTCTTCGTGAGGCAACAACTGTCAAAGAATTAGAGAATAATTAGAATATATGCAACAGCAGCAACAGTAGCAGCATAACAATCTAGGAGCATACTTACAGTTTCACCAGGCAAATTTTCATCATTTCTATGTAAGTCTCTGTACTCAATAGCAGGCACCATATTCATGGAGTGACCAGACCAAAGCTTCCTCTTTCTCCAGACAGAACAGCAATCTGCTATAGTATCGTAAAAGACTGCATTCCAAGCAACTTGCATAGAATAATCAAGAAGCATCCTACACAGAACTGCATGGGATCCCCAAAAGTTTTCAATGCTTCCAACAGATTTGGTTTTCATCAGTGATTGTGCAGGAGTTTCAGCAGCACTAATTATCTGATCAGACAGACAGTGGGAGACAACTGCCTCACCCCCAGTAGAAGCAGAGTTCTTCATATCAGCAGCAATTTCAGACTGTTAAAGCACAACACAACAAATTCATCATACGGCTATATATGTTGTATCCTCATTCATTTCCTTGAAATTTAGTTATCTTACCACTTTTCCGTCCAGTGAACACAGTTCAGGAGCCTGATTAACTGACTCAAGCTTAAGATGTCTTTGAGCTTTCCTCGACGTAACAAATTCTGCAGTGACATGTCTGATGATCTCATCCAGCACAACTCTGCGAGCTGATCTCATGATTCCAGAGTGCAGTGCACAAGAAACATCTTCTGATACTTCAGAAATAAAATTTGGGAAAGATCCAGCCTCATTGCTTTTCACATCATTTGTGTAGGCAGTTTCAGTTCCCTTTGTCCTCCACGCATCTATGACAGATAGCAACATCAGGGGTCTGAACTTGTTTTCTGCATGGTATACCTGCAAATTTAATTCAATGATAGCTTAGAAACCGAATAACCCTAGTACCACAAAAGAAGTCTGGCTTGCAAATTTATAGCTAAGTAAAATAATAATTACATCAGTGTCTCTAAGAACAATATAATCATTTTTCAAATCCAGATATTAAGAAAATAAACAGATCAAAAGAAATGTGATCAAATAAGCTATAATATGCACTGATTATGGGATATTTTCTGGAGCCAATGTTCCAAACTAGCAAAAATATCAACATTGGGGATCCAAATACTCTGAACAAGTATGACGACCGCTGCAAAAAGCACCAGTCATCTTCATCATAACATTATACTTAAACGTCTTACCATTAATGAATCTTGAAGATATCCATAATGGTGCCAAGAATATAGCTCTAGAAGAGAATGTGGTCCATGTTTTCTACCCTCATTGTCTTCATACAACCAACAAGTCTCTTCACCTGACTGGAACATCAAATTAAGTGGAATATATAACAATCAATAGACTAATCATATAAACCTCCTTTTGTAATTCATGTGAAGGAAAACACACCAAAACCACTTTGAAACTAAAACATAACAGTTAAACAGGATAGAATAATACAGGCAGTGGATGAGATGAACAATTAGCTGGTTCAGGGTTTGACATTAGCTGGTTGTTGCTGTGGCCATTGTAGTTGATGTGTGAGTGTGATAATGGTTGTGAATCCGGATGAACAGGCACGGGCGCAGCATACCCAACAAATCCTTCTTGTCTATGTGTAGTCATTTCAATAGTACATGCGCTTAAACTATTTATAGATGTGTTAACGCCTGAGCCACTTGCACTGAGATATGCAAAACCAGTAGCCACATGATCAGGAAACTGCTTGAAGTACTGCAACGGTACAGAGTTTATTACTGTCCCATTCACCACTGGATACACAGGAAGTTCGTGCGGCAAGAACCCAGAAGATAAACCCTCATATAACTGCTCCTTTATATAGGGACCACACATTTCCCCACGTTCATTAACATACATCCATCCACTCACAAGTCCAGGTGAGGCATACCCAGGGTAATTCTTCTCTGGGTACGAAGTTCCTGCTGTACTACAGGACTGTGAAACATTACCGGTATTTCCATTTGACTGACAGCTTATCTCTGTCACAGAATTTGAACGGACTTGTTCGTAAGAGTTATGGAAGTTTGGAGAAACCGGAGCAGTGTTTGAGCATCTGGATCAGCAATACAAAACTCAATAAATAACAAATGCAAAGCAAGCAAGAGGTCTTAAACTCTTTACAATTCGTTTTATTGAAAAATTAATCAGTAAACCAATGAAGAGAGGAAGAAGCTAAGTAATACCCATCAAATGAACATTCTTCTCCACCAATATTTCCTATACAGATTTGTGAATCCAAATCCTCGCACTCAAAGTTCGAAACTTTAAGCCTCTTTCTAGCCACAATAGAGTGGTAGAATTCATGGTGAAGAGCAACTGAGTCACAAACTTCAGCTTCGCCACTGTAAACCGTTGAGGAAACCATGTTCCCCCAATTAACTATCCTGTGTTAGGAGTAACAAACAGCAAAGCAGTTTTTGTCAGATACAGATTCTACACCAAAAAACATACAACTCAGTAAGTAAAGCAGGCAACTATTTAAGCAAGGTAATGGAATAATCGCTAAGAACTTGCACAAGTCAATTAGCTACTCCAGGTGAAACCCACACTTCACACAGAATTTCAGTTAAACCTACGTACAAATCTAAAAGAAAGGAATTTTATCACCTGAAAATTGCTTATCTTGATTTTGATTTCAGTTTTCAACAATTCCAAATTATTGAACTAATTAACATCTAAGGCGAGCCGAATGAGACAACTGACAACATACAATTGATCGAGTATATTGAAGTTCATGAGCTCCATTAAAATGGCACGATTATCGAATGGTGTTAGAAACATGGATGCGAACAGCAACGAGATTGAATGCTAAATGCCAAAATCTCCGAAACTCTATAGTTTATATAAAATCGATTAGGGAAACACAAAACGAGATCTGTGAGAATACAGCATGAAGATTGAAGACGGTGATGCTTAATCGGAAGAGACGAGAGAAAAGGGATTGCAGGTTGCGATGTACCTGGTGTTTTCAGGTGGTGGGCGCGTTAGGGCATCGGAGAAAATTTTCGCCTCCTCTCTATTAAGCCGTGAATAGAGTTCTGGATTTTACCTTTTGGGATGAGGATTGAAGAAGGACCTATGTGATATTTACTTCTTGGAGTAAACTTGTAATTTTGTAAATTTAATGGACCGATCTTTAAGAGTTTGATTTTTTATAAGACGAGTCGTATTATGTGAAAATTGTACATGTACCCCAAAATGTGTTAATTCTATGCCATCACATCCCGAATCATTCGTTCACGTTGCGTGATAGCTAGCTATAGAGTAACAAGGTTCATGAGTTCATGATCCATCAATGAACTCGTGTAGGAAACATTGTTGTTGTTGTTGTTGTTTTTTAGGGATAATTACATGTAGATATTTTTGGCTATATTTTTTTTTAATTTTGGATACCCTCAACTTTTGCATTTAACTAACGAATATCTTGAATTATGTCAAATATTTTTTCATCCAATTTTTCAATTTTCTATCCATTGTGTTAAAATGACTATTTTACCCTTCAAATTTTTTTTTGACGGGAAATGTAAAATTTCATTAGGCTAAACGCCAAGAAGTGGAACCAAGCCAACAAACTACATGCAACCGAAAGCAAACCAAAACTAAAACAAGGAAAACAACTAAATTAC